>ML685793.1:21359994-21474973 GCA_007922175.1 Pelusios castaneus | reverse complement strand
CACACACACACACACACACACACACACACACACACACACACACACACTCCTTCTGTGTTTGGCAACAGTGTTTCCCAGACATCTAAGTGAGTTTTTATATGGAAATACAGTATTTATTAGTAATACTATTTTGTGGGGGTTAGGACATCAGTTCATTTGCCTTCTTCTGAAGAAGACCTAAGAGCTTCATACTAAGAGAGTGCAAAAAAAAAAAAAAAAAGTGTAAAACCAATAATCGTCCAAGCTTTATCAGTATTTCTAGAAATAATCAGTCCTAAAATTAACTTCTATAACAATAAAACTTTGTGTGTGCTAATCAGCCCTGTTATTGGAAGGGAACATAAATATCCTATAACTGTTGTAAATACGTGGCCGTAACTGCCTCGTGAAAAAAAAATCCAGACATAACTAACTGTGGATTTAAACGTGGAGTTTATTCACATCATCTGCACAGATTATTCACAAATATATGTGCATCCACTGTTTATCAGACAATATGTAAAAATAAAGACCCATTATGGTTTTATAACTCTTATTAATATCCTGGGAATGAGGTTCAGAAGCTGGTACAAACTGTATCCTCCTGCCTTCAAGACAGGCTCAGAAATGCGAGTTTATTTTCATGATGCAATGCTTGCAACTTGGCTAGTCTTCTGGAATGTTTAGTGGGTGAAATTCCTGTAACCAGGCAGAAGAATGCTTTCTTGCTTCCTCGTGCACATGTATTTAAATTCAGTTATTTCTCTAAATTTGCATTTGGAATTTTAAATAATATTGATCATATGATATGGGTCCATACAGATCAATGTAGGAAGGAGCCTGCATCTGCTAAAAATCCATTCAAAATATCTGGCAGTAAGTTGTACGTTGTAATACCTTGAACTATATAGACAATGCACATTGCTAAAGGACATGGAGAGAGGGCTATAAAAATCTATTAAAATTGCACACACAATATTACAGACATGAATCTGTTAGCATTAGTCTATGGATTTAGAGAGTCAGTGATGTCTAGTACTTAGAGCTAGCTAAGTCAAGAGACCCAGTTTCTATTCCTGATTCTGTCACTGTGGCCATCAGAAAGGCACTTATATTATCTGTGCCTCAGTTTCCCCATCTTTATAATGGGGATAATAATTACTCGCCTTTGGAAAGAGTTTTGAGATCCTCAGGTTATTGCTGTCATTATTACTGCATCGTTCCTTACTTGTATAAATGCCCTGAGTGTACTAGGATTGATAGGTATCAGAATCCCAGTTTTATAAAGTTTTCAGTCTAAGGATCCAGTTCTGCCAGGGGATCCATTAGCACTGACCCTTGCATCTGGCTGAAATGAATGAAAAACAAAAAAGCACAGGATTTATGCTAACAGATCCTTCCATTATGCAGCATCAGAACCCAAATGGACATGCTTAAATGAATGATGTAGCAGAAAGCTGTGAAGCTGAGGGTATAAGTCTACACTTTCAGATGGACTTTTTAGGACTAAATTCTACTCTTATTGGCACACCATACAAATCCACTGTCTTCTCACTTGAGAGTATTTATTAATAATGTTGTTTTATAGAATTATAGAACCAAAAGGTTAGAAAGGACCACAAGGATCATCTTCTCGAAACTGCTGCCAAGATGCAAGATTTATTATGGCTAAAAACATTCAAAACAGAAGGCTACCCAGCCTCTTTTTGATGAGGTTAGGACCTTCATTCATTAGGTTTACAGAATCTCTTCAGGGATGGTATAGTCTGAGTTATGTCGGAGGTCAGGCTAGATCACCACTGATCTTAAAATATCGGTGTATTTGCTCTCCAAATACAAATACAAGCAAATTAAGTCTTTAGGTCATCCAATTAGTTAACATTTTGCTGCTGGGATGGGGATTATAATCCTTGTAGAAGAAGAAAGTGCAGACTACGTGGCAGAGTGGATCAGAGATGACATTGTAAGTATATGGTAGAGAATTCAAATGTAGAAATAAAATTACAAAATGCTTTTCAGATAATATGATGGAACAGCCACTCTGCACAAAATCCAAGATACCAAAGAACTCAGACTATCCCAAATACCTTTAATCTCCCTTTCCTTTCTCTACCACTCTTATTGTTGTTGCCTCCAGATTACCCAACAAATTCACAGCACATAACATGTACAGTAACACAGAATTGTTCTACGCTGGGAAACTACAATGGGTTTGGATAAATACAATAGTTTTAATTTTTTTAAAATCCACAACTCAGTTACCAATTTGTAGACAACTCATTACATCCAAGGGGAAAGACTGGACAAAGAAGCTGAATTCCCTGCTGGGTTAATGGAAAACACAAGCGCTAGTCACCCTCCTCACTTGGGTTAAGAAGCAGCTTGCGGAAATTTTCATTGTCATAGAGGTCTAGCTCACAAAATGAATGAAGTGATGCAGAGGGACAACATCCACAGTTAGTCACCTAAATATATTCCTACCTAAGAAAGAACTGTGTGGTTTTACAATCTTTAAATGATAATGGTAATAACAATTTGCTGTTTAGACTTTGTATATTTCATGGGAACAAAAATAAATATACTGTACAGATGGATTTATTTTAAGGAGATCTTTCATTTTACTCCACATACAGTAATTATGCAGTTGTGCAACAAGCTGTGTAGAAGAGCACCCAGGATATTAGAATTGAAATCGTTTGTTTGTTTCTTGGAAAGCCTGAAAGCCAGGAGCAACATAGAAGTTAAAAAGCAGACAAATGCTCAAGCAACTTTCTGATTATGTGACTGAGCAGAATAGACAGGAGCTGGTTACATTTGGAGATGAAAGGCAAAAGTGGAGGAAATATTTCACAAGTCCACCTGTGGATGCTAAGGCTCACTTCTGATTATAATTTTTACTATCACTGTGGGATTTGGGCTTTCTTTTCTTCTTCTATGTAGTGATGTACCTTACAGTATCCATCTATTCTCTCACTAAGACTGGATGCCCACACCCATCTCATTTCCTCCCATTCTTCCCACCCTTCTCCTCCCTTTGGGTGCATCTACACTTACAAATTAAGTCGACTTAAACTTGCTTAAATTGACTTAATTTAATCTGCCTCCACACTACATTTTCCTTAAGTCGATTTAAGCAGTAGTTTAAGTCGACTTAAGGAAAAATAAAGTCGACTTTATTAAACCTAAAGGGGTAGCCATGTTAGTCTATTGTAGAAAGACAACAGAGTCCCGTGGCACTATTAAAGACTAACAGATTTCTTTATCCCACGAAAGCTCATGCGATAAATAAATCTGTTAGTCTTTAAGAGTGCCACAGGACTCTGTTGTCTTTATTAAACCTTGTTTTAAGTCGACTTTGCTGGCTAAGTCGACTTTATTAAGTCGACTTAGCCAGTGTGGACGCAGAGTAGCCCTAAGTCGACTTAAAGGGCTTCAGGGCTTCCCCACTGCCATCCCTGCCAGGGTGGCTGGCACAGGCAGAGCCTGGCATGCCCCGCCACAGGGCAGGACAGAGCCCTGCCCATCCTGCTCCTATGCCCTGCCAGTGTCCCTGTCCGGCTCAGCCCCCATTGTATCCAGGTACAATGGGGGCAAATGCTGAGCCCCCTGGCACTTTGGAAGGGGTGCCCCCCCGCCACTGTGGACCTGTTCCAGGTCCACCTAGCCCCTGCAAGTCGACTTAGGTGTCCAGTGTGGATCCTCTAGGTTGATTTGGCAGGGTCCTCTTTAAGTCGACTTAATTTTTGAGTGGGGACATGCTAAGTCGACTTAAATTAATAAGTGTAGACATAGCCTTAGTCATCTTCCTTGGCTCAGGTTGGTGCCTTCACTCATGTTTTTCCACTATTTGGAGCACCTGAAGTGCACCTCATTTTGAGAGACATCATTCCTTTCAGTCCCATCCTTTCATTCTAATTATGGCTTACATAATTTGGTCTTCATATATTTAAATAAGAAAGTGAAAATTTAGGTTATAAAAAGTTATTTACACTAAAAGAAGGAATCCCACAAAATTTAAACTTTCTTGCATAATTCTCTCTCTCTCATATTTTGGGTTTCCTTAATGTATTTCACTCCATATGTGGACCTTGGCAGGTTGAGAAGTATTCCTAGAATAGACTCACTATACCAGTAGTCTTCAACCTTTTTTGGATCAGCGCCCAGTTTTTCAATATTTTCACATTTGCAGTAAGTTTACCACCCACTGACATAAACGTTACTTTTTATAATTGCCACCGTCATTAAATTGTTTGTAGTACCCACCAAAAATCACAAAACGCCCACTAGTGAGTGGTATTGCCCAGGTTGAAGACCACTGCACTATACACATCAATAAACACTTTTTAATAACTTTCTTTCAGGTCTCGGCCTTTCAGAATCCTTCTGTTTTCCCTCTTCTGAAGTGCCCTTGTTTATGCACATGTGTTCTGGTTTATCTTATTTACTCTGTCATCTCTTCGGGGAAGGGAACATATTTGCTGTTTGGAAAATGCTATATAATATTTCAGTCCTACATAAATACTTCATAACAATGCTAAAAAGTTTAACCATCTACAAGTATCCCTGTGGGTCCACCAATCTCTGCAAGGAAGCCCATAACCACTCTAGAAGTCCTTTATACGTTTCAGCCTGAAATCCCAATCCCATTGCAGTTAATAGGAAGTTTTTGCCATTGACTTTAATGCAGCCGGGATTTCACCCCAGGAGTCTCTGAAGATTTAAAAATTATGCAGCAATCCCTGAGGAGCTCTTATATTCTGTAGATTCCCAGGGATATACTACCAGGCTGGGTATCTTAATAATTTAAAAATATCCTTCCAGTACAATTATAATCAGAAAAATTGTGTGCACCTTGTTCAATATATCTGATAATGTTTGTGAGTTACGCCTGCTTGTTTTCCTGACCAAAAACGTGGTTCACGTGATATCAGAGCTAATACATCTAAGAGTAGCAAATCCGATTCTATTCTGCCTTATGTGTCATCAACCACATTGTCCGCTAACCAGCGGACTACTTTTCTGGTGCTAATGTAAGCAGCAGAAAGGATGTACTTGATTTTCAGATCTCAGCTTGAGTTGCAGAACTGACAGTAATAACACAACAACCCAACATAATTTGGCTTATATACTGAGAAACTGATTTAGAAGCCACTTGACACTCAAAAATTATGGACCCACACAAAGCCATAGTCCTGAGTGAGTTTTCTGTCACATTTTTCAAAGCACAGTGAGCAGCTGTCTTGAGATATATTTAGCCTCCAAAATTTATGTGCCCATTAATGTCATGTAATGAGTACATTTAATATAACAAAATATTTTGTTATTTTCTCTTCCCTTTTCCCCATAGATCATCTCTGCTGTCAGTCTACAGACGCCTCTATGTAAATCTGACAGGACATGTGTTTTGATCAGTTAACACTGCATTTAAGTGAACATTAAATGAAAATGCACGTTTTAGGCGGTTTTCACATTTGTGTATATGCTGTTTATTTAACCTCTGAAATAATTTTTATGGTATTTCGTATGTTTTGTTCAGAGTTTGAAACAGATCCAGGGATTTCAGGTTTTCATCAATGCAGCATTAATGGCCGACAATCAAAGATATAACATTTTCCACACGCCCCTGATTAATTGTGACTCTGGAATGCAGGATATTATTTCATGATAACATTTTGATTGATGCTGTGCTTATGTCTTTCAGAGCCTATTTGAAATAACTAGAAACAGAACTTCGAAGAGCCACTTCATGCAATTAATGTGCTCCTGCTTTAAAGTACAAATGAATTCCCTCCTCATGGATTTATAAATTATAATGCACAGCAGAGTTTTTAATCTTTAGTGTGTGTTTATAACATGTCTACACCCCATATATAGCTATATAAGTAAACTGCAAAGAAGTTGTTTTACATGAATTAAAGAGAAAACAGCCTAAGATAGCAAATTTGAACTAGCATATGTACTACAAATTGCACATACTTATCTTGCCAAATTCCGAGTTCAAGTTCCTGTGTTTTCCCCCTTAACAGGTGATAGCATCTCAAGCATATCAATGTCTGTAATGCCAACAACACACTAAAAAAACCACAGGAACTGTAAGTTTGGTAACTCAGAGTCAGGTGGGGATGAAACCAAAATGCTGAAATATTGGAATTTCCTGTGAAATTCTGGGGCATTGTTTTTTTATTTTAAATCTGCTCTAGTTTTCATGCATAACCTTGTAAAAATTAGACCAAGAACCTCATGCAGAAAGGACACAAGATGGGGAATTGCAAACAGACAGCTATCCTGTTGGTATTCAAACAGACAACTGATAATTCAGCTTCAGTAGAGCTCTATATATGTAGACAGAACAAAATTCTCAAGGGGCTTTTAAAGTAAACCCCTTGGGAATCTTTGTTAGAGTCCTGGAATTTTTGCAGACAGTTTATTTTTATAAGCGATGTTACTTGGCCCTACTCTTACCATTTATTTTATCTGCACATAAAAATGTAACAGTTTCTTTGTTCAATATACACACAAATTGGGTATCATCTGTGGGTTGTTCCTAACTGTATGTTACGTTCACATCAAATGCAGACATCACCATCTCATACTCAAGACAAGCAGCTAGGGAACACCAAATCCAGATAAGATAGAGATGATGATGGTAAGAAGAAAATACTTTTAAGAAATGGCCCAACCCATATCACCTCTGCTTTGATTGCCAACACCATGCATAGCAGAGATGAACCATGCCTGCTGAGAGTAGAAAAGGGAGACAGAATGTGGCAGCCAGTTTCAGCAATAGTACAATCTAGGGGTGTGTGTGGTATGTACATGACCCCACATGCTCCCCCATAGCCTCTCCACATCATCTCTGATGCATAGGCTTAGGGTTTTTCTGAGTCTTCCCTGCTACCAGGCTTCCAAACAACATCAGTAGCCAGAATGCCTTACACATCTTGGCTAATAAGCAGGCTGCATTACTTCATGTCACTTTGGGTGCTTCTACAGTTGTAAATTAAGTCGACTTAAGCTTGCTTAAGTCAACTTAATTTACTCTGCATCTACACTACACTTTCCTTAAGTCGACTTAAGCAGCTGCTTAAGTCAACTTAAGGAAAATTAAGTTGACTTTGTTAAACCTACTTTTAAGTCGACTTTTGGCTTAAGTCGACATTCTAAAGTCGACTTCAGCCAGTGAAGACGTGGAGTAGCCCTAAGTCGACTCTAAGTCAATTTAGGGTTCTCCAGGACTTCCCTACTGCCCTCGCTGCCAGGGTGGGTGGCACAGGGAGAGCCTGGCATGCCCCCCCCCACATGGCAGGGCAGAGCCCTGCCCCTATGCCCTGCCAGGGTCCCTGTCTCCCTTTGCCCCATTGTACCCAGGTACAATGGGGCAAAGGTTGAGCCCCCTGGCATTTGGCAAGGGATGCCCCCCCTGCAACCATGGTCCAGTCCAAGGTCCACCTATCCCCTACAAGTCAACCTAGGCATCCAGTGTGGACACTCTAGGTCGACTTTGTAGGGTCCCCCCAAAGTCGACTTAAAATTTAAGTGTAGACATGCTAAGTCAACTTAGCTAAGTCGACTTAAAGTAACAAGTGTAGACATAGCCTTCCTGCCCTTCGAAATGAAGGCTTGGCCTCAAATGCACCTCAAGGCTTAACTTTGCAACAATATACTGTAGCTAGTGGTGAAAGAAAATGCCATTAAGATGCTTCTGGTTATGACAACATGCAGCAAACCATTTTAAGACTAATTTAAGAGTTATATAATTAATACCAAGTATCATCAGCCTAGTGCTCCAAACACTACTGTGCTCTGGCTCTCTGTCCAGCACCAGATACTGATCTTTGGTATGCTCAATTAGGCTGAGGGCCAGTGATTTCAGAGTCTGCCAAGACCAATATCTTTTCATTTTCAGCATTTTCATTTGTCAGGGACACTGGAGACAACTGTGCCACAGAATCAGGGAAATAGATCTGGTCATAGCTATTTAACTCCCTTCAGAGAGATATGAGAATGATCATGGCTCATAATCCGCTCAGGAAGATCCACCTCTGTTGTGTTTTCTCCAAATCCCTTGCCTACAGGTGACTGACTATACAAACAAATCAAAGGCTATGTTTACACTAGAAAAAGTTAAGTCAACTTAATAAGGTCGACTTTAAGTCGACTTAAAGTCAACATTAAGTTGACTTAAAGTGAACTAAATCAACTTAAAGTTAGTCAACTTAATCCACTTTAAGTTGACCTAACTGCCCATAAGTCGAATTAATAGTCAATTTAAGGATTACTCCCTGTCCACATCATCCTTAAGTCAATTTAAGGATTTAACTTAAATTTTAAATCAACCTAATGGGAGGTCGTTATTAAGTCAATTTAAGGAATTTCTTAAGTTGATAATGAAAGTCAGGTGTAGACATGGAGTAATTTAGGTTGACTTAAGGGTCCTTAAGTCGACCTAAATTGCAAGTGTAGACATATCCAAAGCTCTTCCCAGGCACACACACATGCCATTACATGCATAAAGGGAAGGCTTTCATTCTTAATTCAAAAGGTTAAGATTATAATCCTGATTCCCCTCAAATTTACACCATTGCTATACTAATGTAAGTGTTAAAACAACCAGACCAAAATTACCTCCTTTATAGAAAATGGATTACATGAAAATACAAGAGTGTAGAACATATTTAACTTGATAGGCACACAGCAGTGAGAAATTTAAGATTTTTATATATTGAATGTAAACCTTTCAGAGCAGGAATGTCTTCTTTTATATATTTGTCTAAAGTCTAACACAAGAGAAACCCTTCCTGGGTGGGGCCTTTAGACACAAACAGGATACAAACATAAATGAATATAACCATATTATGAGTATTTTTTTCATTTCAAGCAAATTCTTAGCTGTATTCCTAAAGCTATACAGTGGGTTTAATTCTGCTCCCATCTAAATCAGTGGTAAAAATCCTGAAGAATTAAGTGGTATCAGAATCTAGTATAGTATGCAAAAAAGTAGGCACCTTCATATGAATGTGCTACAAGAAAGTTAATTTTTTCATTGCTTTGCTTGTTTATTGAAATATTAAATCTTACTGTTGCATTGGCACTTTTTTGGGGTGTAAAGAACCTGATTTTCAGATTAATGGACATCCACAACTCTAGATGAAGTCAATTGGAAATGTGGATCTTCAATGAAATCAGCTTTTCTTGTTGTTGATGATGATGTTTTTTTATAGAAAAAAAGTAAATTAAATTTTAAAAAGCCCAAAATACCTATATTGGGGTCTGATTTTTTTCTGTCTTTTAGCTGTTTTATAGCAGTCTTACTCCACTGATTTAAATAGAGTCTCTCCTGATTTATATCAGAGTAGTTAAAAAGAAAAGTAGACATTTTCGATCAAATATTTTCCTCAGTTACTTGAAGTAATTGGTGCTGCTTGCAGAAGGAGCAGAACTGGGCCCTAGGTTTTGAAAATAATTTTTGCTTTTTTTCCCTCCCTAAGTTTAGTCAAGTTCCAAAGGAGTAGCCATGTTAGTCTATTGCAGAAAAACAGCAGAGTCCTGTGGCACTTTTAAAGACTAACAGATTTATTTATCACATGAGCTTTCGTGGGAAAAAATCCCACTTCGTCAGATGTTTTGAAGATGGGAAACTTACAGAATGGGAGGAAATTAAATGCAGGGGAATGTATGACATAGGATCAGGTCAGGCTGTAACAGCAAATCAAAAGTTTAGCCAAACGCTCTCCTTCTTGGAAGGCCAACAATGGTCACTTCCCCCCCCCCTTCCTTTAAAAAAAATTTCTTAGCATGTATGGTTTGATTTTCCCTAGCTCAGTAGTGCCTTAGGTGACTTTCCTTAAAAAAAAAAAAAAACAATACACTCCCCTACCCCCAGGACACTGTGAACTGATATCAAGCCTGGAAAAAATCATTACAAAAAAGAATATTTTGAAGAAAGTTATTACCAGGTGAAAACAAGAAGTTGTAATCTATTGTTTATCTACTGTTTAAATTAGTAACACATCATAAGAAGCCACAAAGAAGTAAAATCAAAATATTTATCATCTGCCAGATTCTAGTCTTCATTATATCAGTAGTAGTCCAAAGTAACTCCATTGCCTCTATTTGGGTCCACATTATTAAAGCGAGTGTAGATACACTGAGAGAACAGTGAGGTTTATCATTCACAACCAGAAAGGCTAGAAATTATATAAAAAATTTAAAGCTTAGACTCTGAAGTCAAATACAGAAAGCCTTTCTGAAAAAAAAGTAAAGTGAAGTAAGGAAACATATATGGTCTTGGCCTAAATCAGTGACAAAACTCCCATTGACTTCAATGATCTCATATTCCTGATGTGCAAATGTTTCTATCTGATGCAAGTCATTTATTTAGTACACTTCATCACATGAAAATGTCATTTGAATCCTGTTGCCAAAGGTAGTGAGTGACTTCCCCTGATACGCTGAGTAAATACTAATCAGATAGATTTAAAGTTGCCTGAGGACATAGTCTCATGGACACTTTTCTCACCTAAAAATATTCAAAAATTGGAAGAGAGAGGAGTGTATATTAACTCACTCATTTGTTTCTCTCTCTCTCTTTATCTTCACGTTTTCTCCCCTGGTTTAATGTTGCTGTAAGACCTTGCAAAATTTGACAGAATCACACAGCAACCATGTTTTGGTCAGGCTATGAGAAAATCCATTTTGAAAACCTTATTAAATCTATTTAAATAGAACACATTGCCAAGTACAATGAAGTTACATATTAAGTTACATGCTAAACTTTTCTGTCCCCTCTTTGCAAAGATTTGGCATGTGTATGTGTGTTGATTGAAGGAAATGGAGTGATAGTGATGGAAACGATCCCAGTAACTTAAGTGGGACCACTTCCACTTTCACAGAGATTGCCAAGGATCCCAAATTCTTTGAAATGCAGACACCTGTTCACAGTAGGCTAAGCGACCATGCTCATTCCATGAAAGTTCTTAAAGTGGAGTTGAATCCTGGCGGTAAACCCCCAAATTAAGCATTTTTCCCTTTGTGTCATATATTCCTATTTCATCTATTAGTGTGGGCTACACATTTGTAATCAAGTTAATTTTGACATAATAAAAGGATCACAGCTGATTTCAATTTTTTAATATAGCACATTTCACTACTGTAACATTACTACCTTTTGTCTAATTTTGCTCATTGATTAATATTGAAATACCATGAAAATTTCCTGATAGAATGCATTGTATATATGGGCCTAGAACTGAGAGAGAAATTGGTTTGGGATGGCAACTTTCATGATTTAAGCACTCCTTTGTTAGTATTTGTTCACTTAATGTAAATGCAATATTTCATCACTTTGAGAAGTTATTTATTGCTGAATAAATCCTCTTGTTTTCAACCGTATTAAGATACGTTAAAAGATACACAGCAAGAAGTCTTCCTGTTACATCCAACATCTAAGTTCTGTCTACAGATAAAATGAAGAGATTGTTCAGAAAAAGTCACACAGCCATTACCACTTTATATGAAGAAGTTTATATAGTGGCCTTAGATATTAAAGCTTGCTTTAGTGAGATGGGGAGTTATTAAATTAGTCCTATTCTTTTTACAAAGACCCATGCAATCCTGACTGTTCACACCGATGCCCATCTAAAACAAGTAGATGGGGCCTCAGTTTTAATGTTTCCTCTCAAACAACAGATAAGACAACTAGAGATATAGCATTCACCTTGCACTGTACTGGGATGTGTCGTTTATGACATTCTGGCTGAAAGACAATTACTTGTCACTTCACCATATAGTCACCTGATAACTTTTTTCATCATATAGTTTATCACAGAACAGTTCTAAATGTATACTTAAGGCAAGATATTAGAGTGAGGGAGTCCATATCATAAACTCATAGCCAATAGAAATGCAGATCCTATTCTCTCAGTGTGCCAGTTGGCAAAAAATGGCACCAGGAACATAATCTTCCAGTTCACCAGGAAGGCAGATTATCAATATAACGGATCTGCGCCAGAAAAGTGGACCAACTCCTGTGCCAAATTGCACAAGGGTTACGCCTCAGCTTCAGTGGGTTAGACCTCATAATTACATCTATAGCATGCACTTTCCTGTAGTGAGTGGGCAAACAGGAATTCTGAAACAAATTCTGAGATGGAATCTAGATCCTGTCTTAATAAAATAAGTCTGTCTTATGCAAACAGGATGTACATACAAATTATTTTCTGATTACATTGCCTTGCTCAATGTCTATTGGAGTATATAAGTGATGTAGAAAGATAAACATGGTACAAAATCACTTTCATTTTCAATATTCATTGCCATAAAATATAGTCACAGTGAATTTCTTCTGGACCTTTACATTTGGGATATCAATAGTTATATTTTTTTATCCATGGAATTCTTCATTCTTCTGTAAAGCAAACTGTGAGACCCCCCAAGGACATGGGAACCAATTTTTGAACTGATGCCTAAAACAATGTTGTTCAGTGAAAGGATTCAAAGTGTTATGGGACTCGGATTGTCAGTATTTATTTCAAGAGACGCAAACACTCTTTTTTCTTGTATTTTCTTTCATTGCTCACTTTGTTTTGTTTATGTCTAAATGTTGAAAGTTTCAAGATACATTTATTACCACTGTGCTTTTTGACCAATACCTTTGTGGATTTTTTTCCCTTGCAGTTATTTCCCCCAGTGTTTTTTGCTATTTAAATCCTAGTGGGGGAAAAAATTGTTAAAAGCCATGGATTTTAGGAATGTGTATGAACTCACAAGAGTACTTTTGAACTGTCAGTTGTTTAGATTACAATAGCCCTATTTAGTTAGTCCTTCTTGACAATAGAGTTGTGTTAAGGACAGAGAGCAGATGGACACTCAGAATGATGTCAGACACAAAGAATTTTCAAAAAGCCTTCTAAAATGACACATTCTAGACAGAATTTCTAGCTCATTGAAGTCAGTGGCAAAAGTTCCACTGATTAATTGGGGCAGGATTTCACCCACTGACTTTAAGGCATATGATCATGTAGTCAGATCACCAGAATAATATTAGCCATATTATGTCATCCCATAGTTCCTACGGTGGAGGGAATTATTCTTTCCTAATCTGTAAGTGAAGGACAACAAGCTTCAATGTTTGTGAGTGGCAAGAGTATGCAGTGCAGTTGTAGCCATATTGGTTATAGGATATTAGAGAGACAAGGTGGATGATGTAATAACTTTTATTGCATCAACTTCTGTTGTGAGAAGACAAGTTTTTGAGCCACAGAGAGCTCTTCTTCAGGTCTGAGGGAGGTACTCTAAGGCCAAATCTATACGTACAGTGATGCAGTGTGTCTGGTGAAGATGCACTATGCTGGCAGGAGAGCATCACCCACCTCCACGAGTGGCTATGTTGTTAGGGGAAGCTCTTATATTGGTGTAATTTATGTCGCTGGTGGTTTGTGGGTGCAGAATATTCACACAAATGAGTGACACAGATTTTGTCAACATAGTCTGTATTGTAGACATAGCCTAAGAGTCATAACTAAAATGCAAGATGGAACAGACTATTTAGCAGAAATGGTTAGCACATATTGTAAAGGACCATTCAAGGTAGAATGGCGCATTAACACCTCTGCAGTGATGGGACAAAAAGAGGAGGTTAATGGGTCACAAATTGTTGTAATAAGCCACAAATTCAGTATCCGTGTTCAAACCTTGATTTTTAGTGTCTAGCAGAGTTATGATTTAAGTTCCCAGGTTTGCTTTTTGAAAGTGTTGTAAAGGTTTACTTTGAGGATGAGGACTGATAGGTCAGACAGAGTGACTGCTTTGTGAAAAATGTTCACCCACAGATGATGTGTTTTTGTTTTATTTCCCTGTGAGAACATCTGGTCAGAGAGTGGCAACAGTGATTCACCATACGAGGCAACAAGAAATTACTTAGGCTGCATTACTGGATTTGCCCACCCTTTCTTTAAAAAAAAACAAAACAAAACAAAAAAAAAAACTTCTTTCCATTTTCCCTTTACACAGAAATGGCAAGACACTAAAGAAAGGTTGCAATCAGAGTTCAGTTAGATTCTGAACAGTGTCTTTGTAAAAATATCACCAGGATTTATATTTTTCATTCTCTTAAGGACTTGCGTATCAGGTTCGTTCATCTTACAGGTAAAACAATGGCTTTTTTTTAACAGCACATCAAACATCACTTGGAATCAGAGACTCAAGCTGGGCTCCGTCAGCATCAGTATAATAAATTCATTGAGCAAAATCTCTAATAATTTTGTAACTGAAGAGTAAACCAGAAGAGAATCCAACTCACTATCCCAGAAGTGTGTTTGCAAAAAATCAGAGAAAGGAATATGCAGGTGACACACATACATAAAAAGTTCTCTTTCACCTTCATCTTCTTTCCCTTATACTGCCTGAGAAAGATGAATGAGCAGGAAAGCAGAAGGATAACATGATGTGCATTGCTGCAATCCAAACCACAGGACTTTGGGACTGTTTTATTTGAATCCCTCAACATGGTGATTTGGTTTATAACACTAATTTTGGAGGCTATCACACCTTGGCTGGCCCTTCAAGGAGAGTTGGGCCTAATGACATTAATCACTGATCAGCTGTCTTCCAGCTGAGACTCATCAGTTGATTATAAAAGCCAGCAATTGGCTCAGCTGGGGTGGAGAGCTATTGTAATGTTCGGTGCAAATGGTACTTCCTCCAATATTTGATGCTACATCTTTATCCTGGTGTTAAGTTTGTTTTATTATGTGTTATTTTGGTGCAGGAGAGATAAGTCTAGGAGGAAGTTAAGCCATGCTTGTGTGTGCTGGAGTTGTTGCTTGCAATGTCCCAAAACATCCTTTAACATCTATAAGTGAGTATTATACCATCAAAAACAGGCTAGTGCCTATGGCTATGACTATGCTGGCAAGTTAGTTCGAATTAAGCTTCCTTAATTCGAACTAACATGGCTACACTAGGCTTTCATTAGTTCGAATTAAGGGCTTCCTTAATTCGAACTAATACCTTCACTTATACTTTTCAAACCCAGGGTTAATTTGAATTAGTTAGTTCGAATTAACCCAATGTGCCATGTTAGTTCGAACTAAGCGCTTAGTTCGAACTAACCGGCACATTGAGCTCAATGTAATTGACTAATTCGAATTAAGCAAGTGCCATGCATGGCACTTGCTTAGTTCGAACTAAAATTTGCTAGTTTGAATTAAGTTAATTCAAACTAACTAAAATTTGTTCAAATTAGTTAGTTCAAATTAACTAATTTAAACTCACTTTGGTAAGTGTAGACATAGCTTGTGATAGATATCCTGTGGAGCAAGGCTTTTCTCAGCCAAGAAGCTGGTAGATTAGATAAATCTCCTGGGTTGGGGGTAAAAGAGTGAATGTATATGTGGAACATATGTTTAATAGTTTTAACGTGATGAAATAAAGCTGAAGCCCTGAACCAGATTCTAGGCATGGTGTTTAATCCTTCCTCAGTGAGGGAATCAGGTCAGCTGCCTACAGATGGATATGGAAGATGTGTAATAAAACGTAAAATTAAGAGGCTGTGCCCGGGCGTGGGCGATTTAGTGCCTGATTAGCTTGTGTGCTTGACATCTCTAAGAATTATAGGATAAAATTTCAACCTTTCAAAAAATAATCTTAGCTCATGAAATTTAAACAAATACCCCTCATTCATAGTTACAGTAATAGAACTCAAGGGGTTAAATTTAGCTGTTACACAGATGACAACTCATTAAAACTTAGTTTTTATTTCTGCACATCAGTTTTCTTTCCATTATTCCTATTTCACTTCTGCTTTTGGTCATGCAGTTTACATTTCTGCATTTGGTATGGCCAGCAGCACAGAGGTTCAATGCTTTTATTTTTTTCATTAATACACGTCAGAGACCTTCATGCACGTAAAATCACTAAACTGTGAGAAAAGGAAAAATAAAGGAGCCAAACCTACTTCTTAATCTCTGAACTGCACCAGATCTTAAGAGAAACTTGTTTTTGTTTATTTTCTGCCTGGGGAAATGGACATGAGTATTTGTTGGAATAATTAGACATTGTAAAAAATCTATACTAAATGAGTCAGCAATCAAGCACTTAGCTTTCTTATTCATTCAATACATTTCAAATCCTGGATGGCAGCAGTTCAAAACACTTTAAAAGCAATGTAAAAATCCACTATAGGAACTTGTTCCCTTTTCTCAAAAAAAAAAAAAAGTGAAGTCCTTTATTCACATTCAATGCTCCCTAAACAGCAGAAATTGCATATCTTAGCTACATTAGAAACCTTTCAGAGCACTTTGCTTTCATACTCCTGTGGATTTATATACATGTCCGCCTTTTTGCTTTCTTCTGAGTGTTAGATTGATGAAGAAATGCTTATTCTTAGCAGCTTACAAAACCTCTTCATCCCTCATGACTTCAGAGTAGGCCTGGTTAGTCTTGTTAGTGTTTCTTTTACTCCTTAAGTGTTTCAGAATTGAAACTCAGTTGTTCTCCTAGCCCAAAAAATGCATCTGTTGTGCCTCATGTTCCACATTTGTTTTATATTTTTTTTCCACATGACTGGCACTGACAGCATAGTTTTTATGCCAGAACTTCAGGTCTTATTTCACTGTATGTTCCTGTCAGCATGTACACTTTTCCCCCCCTTGTTATAGATATTATTTCAACTAAGGATGTCTCCATTTTCTACACTCATCTCTATACAAAAAGTTTAAATCTGCATAGTTTACATTTTTCTTGCTAGACATACTTAAATCAGACAGCTTAAACTTTGCAGCTAGATTAATGCAAGTTTCTTCAAGTTATATTGCACTATTCCATCTTAATATCTCCTCCCCTTTTGGATGTACACCATCACCTTTGATCATCTTTATCAGAATGATTTTCAACTGATAGGGCAAAACTAGAAAACTGTAGTTGGCTTTTAAAAATAAACTGAAATCATCCAGCACTTAGGTATGTTCTGTATAAAACTAGCAGATTAGTGATAGTAATATGTTACTGAGGTTTGATAGCTTTTTCAAATCATTAGCTGCATGCATGAACACAGGGATCCAATTCCTTAGACCCTGCAATCAGCATTAGATGATTTTATTTAAAAAAAAAACTAATCCTTAGGGCCTTCTCTCATTGGGTCAATGTGGTGTTTCTACTAATAGTTGCCAGTAAGAGCCTGTTTTATCACCAACAGATACGTTCAGGCTGTAAAAAATGACTTATTACACTATGCATGTGAAAACTAATACAAATCAATTAAATCTGTACCAGCTGTGATGATAGAGGCTAAAATCCAGTAAAAAACAAATCAACATTTGCTGGGAAAGTGACATTTTCACTGTGAATGAGATAGAGAAGTGCAGCCTTTTAAAATAGCATAACAAAGTTAGTGTGTCCTTGTATAGATTTTGTACACATAAAATACATTGCATCAAGCAAGGTGTGCTCTCAGCATTTGCTGATTTCTCCCACCGCCTCTGTCACAGCTACATTAGAGAAGTCAGATGTGTGCCACATACCATATACCTTTTATTCCTATTTCAAACTCTTGAGCAGTTTTAAAAGGGTAAATTCCTCTCTTTTTCCAAGGCATTACAAAATCTTGAGTTTTTGTGAAATATCTAACAGTTCTGCATTGTTTTCCAAATGAATAGCAAATGAAGGAAAACCAAAGGCCTAGCAGACTAAGTGTCTTCCATTTCTTAAACACCAAGGTCCTGATAATGCAAAGTGATTCATGAAGGCATGAGGGTGCATCCACATCAATGTTTAGGGTGCAAATTAAAACCTAACGAATTCATAGAATCATAGAGTCATAGAATAATAGGGTTGGAAGGGACCTCACGAGGTCATCTAGTCCAACCCCTGCTAAAAAGCAGGACCACTCCCCCTAAATTACCCCAGCCAGGGTTTTGTCTAACTGAGCCTTAAAAATCTCCAAAGATGGAGATTCTACTACCTCCCTAGATAGCCCATTCCAATGCTTCACCACCCTCCTAGTGAGAAAGTTTTTCCTAATATCCAACCTTGACCTCCCCAACTGTCATTTGAAACCATTGCTCCTTGTTCTGTCCTCTGTTACCCTCGAGAACAGCCTAGCTCCCTCCTCTTTCGAGCAACCCTTCAAGTAGTTGAAGGTTGCTATCAAATCTCTCCTCAGTCTTCTCTTCTGTAGACTAAATAAGCCTAGTTCCTTCAGTCTCTCCTCGTAAGTCACGTGCCCCAGTCCCCTAATCATTTTTGTTGCCCTCCGCTGGACTCTTTCTAATTTGTCCACATCCTTTCTGAAGTGGGGAGCCCAAAACTGGACACAGTATTCCAGATGCGGCCTGACCAGTGTCGAATAGAGGGGAATTATCACATCCCTCTATCTGCTGGCAATACTCCTACTGATACAGCCTAATATGCCATTGGCCTTTTTGGCAACAAGGGCACACTGTTGGCTCATATTCATCTTCCCGTCCACCATAACCCCCAGGTCCTTTTCTACAGCGCTGCTACTTAGCCGATCGGTCCCCAGCCTGTAGCATGGCCAAATTACTTTTTTACATCATGGGATACATCAGTACTTCTACATGATGCATTTCCATTGTAGGAGTTTGTACTTCATAGATCAAGAATAGCAGTATTTGAGAAACACATTTTCATTTTTTAATTTCAAGCCATTTTTCCTGTGTTGTCACACTGTAAGGGTACATATCTTGTTCTCAGAGCTCACTTATAAAAGAAAGGCAACTGTTAAAAATATCCTATTTCCCTGTCTTTTAGATATCACTATTGTATACACAAATCATGCTCATCCAGCTGCATGAGTCACTACCTATGTTCTCTGATTTGAGACTAACCAAATGGCTTTTTCTGTTCCTTTGTTTGCATGTTATGAGTTGAACAGGAGGCTGAACTTTTCTTTGTTTCCTCCCCTCCCTCTCAATTGTCATGACTATCAGCCACAGAGATATAAAGATGAATAGATATATTCCTGATACATATATAGTTGGTGAAAAAAATCCATGAACCCAGGGCCATGGGCATATTAAAATTCATGAAACCGGGAGGCCACAGGCATATTAATATCCTAAATCAGTTACTTTTGTGTAGAACACAGCCAAGTGCCTAGATGAGTTGAATTATTTAAGGAACAGCAACTTTTTGAGATCTTTTTGCCTGATTTAGGCAAATCTATAAATACCTCCTACTTAGTGATGTTCATGGGAGGCTCTTGGAATCAGATTCCAGGAACAGGTGAGAAGGATGAAGAAAAAACTGTTTTGATGTGTTTCCCAGATCTCACAAGTGTATTCTAGTCAGTTACTGGACTGATTCTAATCAAGATTCTTAGTAAGCCTGTGCTGTGTTTTGACTTTCCTCTCCCCTGCTCTCAAGAGCTAGAATGCTTGCAAACCTGGGAGAAGTAAGGTTTAATGAGTAGACTGAAGTTACTGGAATGGTGAAACACAGAAAATTATGATTAATGCATAAAAGGTGCACTACAGTACAAAAGAAGGCTGAAGTCATCATACATTTCAAATAGCTGATGCATGTACACAAATGTATTTACATATGTGTTCTATCATTATAATAGACTCAAGTTTTGGAAAAAATAAATAAGGAGTCTTGTGGCATTAAAGACTACCAAATTTATTTTTCACATGAGCTTCCGTGGGCAAAGTCCCAGTTTGTCAGATGCCACAGTGGAGAAAACTTACAATGGGGGGAGGAGGGGAGGGAGGGAGAGGAAGGAGGAGGGACCACTTACAGTATGGGAGGGAAAGATAAATCCTGTGATTACATTTCACCATCAGATCAGATTACTTCAGCAAATTGAACAAGTTGTATAGATTCAAACACAACATATCAGAAAGTGGTGAAGTTGTAATATTGTATAGAAGCAGAAACATTAAACAATTCAAACTTCTGATGAAGTATATGGGAGGTGATGGGTAATGAACATGTTTGAAAATCTGGACAGTTTGATCCAGTCTAGCAAAGCACAGTAGTATATAATGTTCCTACAATTACATATGAGTAGTCTTGTGACTTACACACATTAAATGCTTGGATGAATTGGGGCCTTAGTACTTAAATATAGATTATGGGGTGTGACTTTAGGCACACATTAATAATCTTTGGTTGATGTCCAAATCCACATTTGGACATTCAAATCAGTATTTGGTTGTGTCAAGTGGCCACCAGCAAACCTATAAATTTAAGCATACAAAAATCAAGGCTGAAGAAGCTATGCACAGCCAGTTGCATGTGTTATATTGACTGAATCTGGTAAAGGGAACAACTCCTGTTGACTTCCTCCAAAATTTGTTTCCTTAGAAACACTCCAGATGCACACAAAAGAACTTTAAAGTTCAGAAGGGACCTGTGCTAAGCTAAGGCTATATAAAAAAGCATCCTGCCCACATGTACCACCTTCAGTGAATCCACATTTCTCTTTCCATATCCTATGATCTTCTAAAAGATTGCATTTAATATCTTCTAGTACAGGTGTCTGGACTTCCTTAACATCTCACACTATGTCCATATGGTCTTCATGAACATCATGAAGTTGGCTGAATAGCAGAAAATGAACCATTGGAACGGTTACTCATACTTAGAATTGCATGAGAGGATTGAAATTTCACTTAGTGGTGGATAAAGCCGATCCAAATTTTATCGACAAAATTATGTATTAGAAGATGTTGGAAATCCACAAACCATTATTGCTCTCAGACTGAATTGCTAATGTTGCAGATTCAAACACAAATGAAATATTAGCATAGATGAACAGAAATATTACAAATTATGGAAAAATATGGTAACCCTGAACAAAATGGGATTGCAGATTTCTTACTTTTCTCCACTTTTCTGGAAATAAAAATGTCTTTTTTTCTTTCTGTTTTAACACTATAAATAAACTACTGACAGACAACAACAAAAAGGGAAAGAATGAATTCACAATATTTTTAGGTGACTTAAAACTATAGGCAAAAACTTGTTCTGGTCCAAATCAGGATATGAACATATTATTTAATTGATCACATCTGGAAAGTGGACCAGTATGGCTCAAAACACACTAGAACAATTAATTAAAATCTTCTTTATTGTAACTCTGTTGACCTTAATGGAATCACTTTAGTGTTGACTTTGATCTAGGATTAAATTTTCATGCAACTGTTCTGTAACACAACATATCCTTGAAATACTACAAAAATTCACTTGCTCTTTTTTTTGCATCATAGAAAATGGAGCAACTCCCTCTGAATACAGTTCTTAATTTGGCTTTCTTGGAAGATCATATTTGTATAGAGTATATCAAACCAAAATAAATTATATTTTAATAAATCATAGTAGAGAGGAGTCTAAATGAAAAATTGGTAAAATACAGAAAAATTGCTGTTCAATATTATATTTTATGCAGTACAATAAGATGTGAGTTAAAAAAAGTATCCCCTCATTACATTACAAAGTATGACATTCTATTCTGCGCTGTATGTGCTGATTCACTAGCTATGAAGAATGCTCTTCGTAGGGTTACATAGGGAGTGTCATGCCACATTAGTCTAGTGATCCAAATCCAGTCAACAGTGTCCAACACCAGATGTTTCAGAAAGAAGAGGAAACCTCTCAGTGAACGGTTATAGAAAAAAGAACCACACACACACACACACACGAGAATCTTTTTCCTCACTCTATCAGTTAATAGTTAGCATGCCCTGCTCAACATGCCATTCTTCCAGTTCAGGTGTAATTTTTGATATCCTTTACTGGATTCAGGAATACCCTTCTATTACATGCATTCTAGCAGCCATTTCCCTGAATAGTCATTTCCAGTGCTAATTGACTTTACCCCAGTTTAAATAATCCCTCAAAATCTTGTTAAATCTCCATGCCAGCAGTCTGATTCTACTTTGCTTATGGTAGATCTCTACTCTTTTGTAGGCTCTGCATTTTTCCATGAGTTCTCCGGTGCCCTGTAACAGAGCAGGAACACAAAAGCCATCGCCTGCCCCTGTTAGTCCGGGCCTAAGACAGAGCAGGCAACAGCTGCATTCTGATTAGGCTGGGTCAGAGCCCTGGCCTAATGAGGGAACAAAAAACAGCTGAGGACCTGGCCCAGGGCACAGGAAACCAAGGGAGACACAGGGCAAAGAAGGGTAGCAATTGTCTGCTGGCAATAGCAGAGTGGAATCCTGAGGCTTTGAGCCCCTAGTGTGTTTGGGGCAGTTAGATGGATTTGGGTGACTTACACTGTAAATAAAAGAGCATAGAGATTGCACCAATAATGGTGCAGTGAGTCTCTGTGAGACAAGGAAACGTACCCTGTGGAGGAAAACAAGGAGGCAGCTCCCAGCCTGCTACATGCCTAAAAAGTCTACCTTCTTTATATCAACCTTTTCCCATGAATTCACAGAGACTCTGAAGTGTCTCCATCTATCCTGCCCTGACAGCAGACCTGGAAACACATGAGAGAAAACTACTGTAGAGGTTTTGAGACAAATTCCAGATGAATGTATTGTATAGTTTAATATCGACATTTGAGTTATGAGAGTTTTTAATGCATGTTCTTTATATTAGTATTCAGGTTTAATTTGTGTGATGCCACAAGCATCAAACTACTACTGGAAGTTACTGCATTAATAGCATCCTGCAAGGGTTTAGAACTCGTGCAGGAAAATGTCAAATCACCAGGTATTTCCCAGAGGTTTCACATAACCGTATGTCACACCACGCGCTTCATTCAGAACAGCATCTAGAAGGCTTAATCTTGCCTCTCCACCACTGGGAAAAAGATGTATTTAATAGTGCACTTACCTTTAGCTACAATTTTGTATGAGTTTAAGCAACATCAAAGCAGAGTTGCACCTTTTACCGCAGAAATTAATTTGGCCAAGTATTTTCTGAGCAAAGAACAAACTTTGACCTGGCTTGCATTTTGATTCAATGCGTCAACTATTTATAACCCCTGACAATTTTTGAGAGAGATTGATCCTTCTCCCACAAACCCCTTTGGCACCAAGAAGGTTTTTCATAAGTATCCTGTAAACCGCGACTTCCTTTCTGGGTAGCTAGGGACTATTAAATAGGTACTCAGGAAGCAATGTTGCAAGAGTAGACTTGAGTTTTGGAATGGTCAAACTGAATATGTAATGTGAACATCCATTATTATCAGTGAAATCCTGGGGTCTGATTATCTAATGTGCTGAGCAAACCACTGCTTCAGTGGAATTAGGAGTGCACCCTACTTCTGAACACCAGGCCCTTGCAGTTTCCCACAATTTTGTCACGTTATGTAGATACAGCTGTGTAATGTTAATGCCTCCCGCCCCCTCCTCCTCCCCCCCAGTTTTAATCAAGGCTTGCCTGTCTTAAAGATTGTAAAAACTATTGCTTATGCTTATGTAGTCTGAGAAGGACAAAGAACTCTGCAGAAGATTTTGTAAAAGGCACTTCAGTAAGGAAGAAAAGTATTCCTTTCCATATACAGTGGTAAGGTGCTAGATATACCATTGTGCACCCTGCACATCATAAGGTGACCCTATATGGCATTACAATTTTTTGTTTTTAAATTTACCCATTTTTGTCATATTAGTGCTCTGAAGTTAAGACAAACATAATATCCAATAAATCTAAGGAAACTGCTAGAGAGCTCCTCCAGGCAGATTCTAAACTGATGCAGCAACAGCTGTGGTGGAGCAAATAACTTAAATCTCCTGGGATCATGTTCTGGTTTTAATTTCTACACGTTGTCCTCTTCTGCTGTTTTGTGTTACTAAATCTCAAAATCCTCTGATTAAAACCTGCAACAAAGCTTCAGAAACACTGTACCAATATATTTTCTTTTTCCTCAGTTTTCCCCCCATATGGGACAGCAACATTTTAAAAAAGTGTTTAATTGTTTTAGTGCAGCGATTACTACTGTGTTATTTGTTCATGTGTGTACCGATAGCTATAGACACATGGTTCTTGCCATTATATATTTCAGAGATTAGCATAGACAGTTTTGCTTCTTAGATTGGCCCTATATTTTATTGCTGTTCCAAGCCTGTCTTAGTGGCAGAAGAATAGCATTTCATTTCTTTTCCTATGGTGGTTTTTTTCCCCGTTATGGTTTTCTTGCATCTCTGCAAACAAGCCAATCCATGAACACAACCAAATTAGTGCCTTCTATTTAGAGGAAATCATGAGGCTCTGTTCACAGAAACATCCCTACATAATCCTGTTTGCGCACAGCGTTCACAGCTAAGCAGAAAAAGATGGGATCCTGCTTGATACTCCACATATCCTACTAGAACTAACCAAAGATGCTTCCTCCCCCTACTCAAACGTGTCCCTCAAATGCTCCTTCCTCATAAAAAATAGGGAAATTTTCCTGTCATATAAAATCTTATGAATGGCATATCAACACCTACACAATTTAAAACAGCCAATAATCCACTCTGTACAACATCACTTATTTGCTATGAAAGGGGGCAAAAAATCTTTCACAAATGTATTCATGAACATGAACCCCACCTTTGCAGGCTCTGTAACAACAATGCCCCCTGCTGATTGTACCAAACGATTGTCAAGGATGATGTAAATAAAAAGACAATACACCTCACTACCTATGGGAACTTGGAATAGTTTGAAGCAGACAGCAATTCTTTCTGGCTTTGTTAATCTGGCCTCATTCCAAAGCCAACACATATTTTATAACAAGAAAATGGCATTTCTGTAGAGAAACTTTTAAGAAGATGGCCTTTAAAAAAAAGAAGTCTTTAGATACAATCACACTCTGTTAAAGTGCCCTTAATATATAGTATCTTAATGTAAAAAGTTACTGCATTCTGGCTCTCATCTTCATTAAAGCCATTCCTGCAGAAACATTTATTATGGACAATCTTATAGACCTATGCATTTTCCAATAGCAACATTCTGGCTGTGATTATTGGCTTTGGGGGCAGTATTTTGTTCTAGCAGTTGCACAGGGTACTCTCTCAGAGTTGTGGAATGGACTTTCTTTGAACAGACAACATGCACTCCAGATAAACTAAACTGCAGTCACATGTGCATAATTTATAAAAGGTGATTGTTTCATCTTAAAAAAAACAGGCCAATCTTTGGATCACAGATCTCACTGGCCAAAAACTCATTAGGGCTTTTTGGCATTTTATTTAGGAGAATATAAAACAAAGTTAACATGAAATCACAATAAAACCTAAAACTAATAGTAATAAGGTGTTTCATTCTGAAATAAGCTATGGATGGCTATATGCATTCTCTTTTGACAACTTATCTATGGACTATTTATGATAAATTTCACTTTTCCCCCCCCAATCAATGGAACAACCAATCCTTGAATTCTACATAAGAGAACTAGATCATGATATACAGTTGGCATTAATGCATACAGCCCCTCAATTCTGATAATTCAACAATCTCACAGATCAAATGACTAAAAACACAGTTCAGTATGAATATACTTGTAATTTAAAGTTCAGTTTGGGATTTCAAAGGAGTAGAAGGGAACTGAAAGGAAAACCAACACAATGTAATGCCAAGAAAGTCAACAAGAGTCAGAGAACCATTAAGTCCAGGCCAGAAGGGCCCAATGTGTTCATCCAATCAGCCTTCCTGTATGATACAGGCCAGAGAACTTCCCCAAAATAATTCCTAGGGCAGACCCTTTAGAAAAACATCTAATCTTGATTTTAAAATCGCCAGTGATGTATAATCTGCCATAATCTAACTCACACTAACTGTAAAAAGGAAATTCCAAAGGGGTAGCCGTGTTAGTCTATTGTAGAAAGACAACAGAGTCTTGTGGCACTTTTAAAGACTAACAGATTTATTAATCGCATGAGCTTTCATGGGAGAAAATCCCACTTCGTCAGATGCTTTGAAGATAGGAAAGTTACAGAGTGGTAGGAAATTAAATGCAGGGGAGTGTATGACATAGCATCAGGTCAGGCTGTAACAGCAAATCAAAATAGGTGTTAGGATTCAAAACACTGGGGAACAGCACATAGAGGAGGGGGAGGTCAATTCACTTGATGTAATGCGCTGTTCCCCAGTGTTTTGAATCCTAACACCTATTTTGATTTGCTGTTACAGCCTGACCTGATGCTATGTCATACACTCCCCTGCATTTAATTTCCTCCCACTCTGTAACTTTCCTATCTTCAAAGCGTCTGACGAAGTGGGATTTTCTCCCACGAAAGCTCATGCGATTAATAAATCTGTTAGTCTTTAAAAGTGCCACAAGACTCTGTTGTAAAAAGGAAGACGGACCCTGAATTAGGAAGAGCAAGGACCTGAATCCTCGTCTCCAATATCCCAAGTAAGTGGACCTGAGAAAGATTCCTGAGGTAAGCCTAGGTTCCTCCACCATTTCAGGCCGAGTTCAATACTGTGGAGGGTAAATCCAATCACCAACTGATCACACTGGCTATGTCTACACTTGTTAATTTAAATCCACTTAGCTAAGTCGACTTAAAGTTGACTTTAAGTCGACTTTGTTAAGTCGACTTAGCATGTCCCCACTCAAAAATTAAGTCAACTTAAAGGTAACCCTGCCAAATTGACTTAGAGCGTCCACACTGCACACCTATGTTAACTTGTAGGGGCTAGGTGGACCTGGGACAGGTCCACGGTGGTGGTGGGGGGGCACCCGTTGCCAAGTGCCAGGAGGCTCAGTATTTGCCCCATTGTACCTGGGTACAATGGGGGCTGAGCCGGACAGGGACACTGGCAGGGCATAGGAGCAGGGTGGGCAGGGCTCTGTCCTGCCCTGTGGGGGGCACACCAGGCTCTGCCTGTGCCAGCCACCCTGGCAGGGAGGGCAGTGGGGGAGCCCTGACGCCCTTTAAGTCAACTTAAAGTCAACTTAGGGCTACTCTGCGTCCACACTGGCTAAGTCGACTTAATAAAGTCGACTAAGCCAGCAAAGTCGACTTAAAACGAGGTTTAATAAAGTCGACTTTAATTTTCCTTAAGTCGACTTAAGATGCTGCTTAAGTCGACTTAAGGAAAATGTAGTGTGGATACTGATTAAATTAAGTCGATTTAAGCAAGCTTAAATTGACTTAATTTGTACGTGTAGACACACCCTTTGTTAGCAGTTTCTTATGCCAACTTGTCCTTTGGATAGGAATTTTAAAAATTAGTGATGGAGCAATATTTTTCATTCTCCTATCCAACTTCACACTTTAATTTTTTCACAGGAAGTGTCCATGACTGATAAATCCATTTGTAATTAAGTCAGATGATGGGGTCAAACCCTCTGAAACAGTATAGCCATAGTATACATTCCTAGACATGTAGTTTTAAAGAGAAAGTGTTTTGAAATACCAGCCAAGATAGGAAGGGAAAACGGAGCTGAAACAAACATAAAACCACAGTTACCAAAACATTTATGAGTTATCTGAAGTTATAAATTTCACACAGTATTGTATTGTAGGCCAAGGACAATGTTTCTGTAAATTCTCCATCTTCAAGTGTCTGATGGAGTGGGATTTTCTCCTATGAAAGTTCATGCAATAAATAAATGTGTTAATCTTCAAAAGTGCCACAGGACTCCTTGTGGGGTTTTTTTGTTTGTTTGTTTGTTTGTTTTTTGGATGAACTAGACTAACACAGCTACCCCTTTGGAACCTAGGAAAAAAAGTTGGCTTCTTTTCTTGAGAAGAGGTTTGCCAGGGGCAGTCACCTAGCAATGTCCTCACCTGGTAGGATTCTGTGGTCCAATTACTGAGGAGACTGGAAGGTTATAGAAGAGCAGAAGCTTCTCTATTTGCTCAGTGTCTCTGGCCATTTTTCAGCAGCTTAAATTTAGGGAATCTATTACAGGAGCTGGATGAACTAAAAGAGGGTGGAGAGGACCCTGTTTACTTGAACACAGATGGTCTCCCAAGAACTCCTGAGAAAAGAAAGATATAGCATGAGGAGAAAGTGTGTGTAAACTTTTTTTTAAATGGATCTGCATATTCCTTGTGAGATTAAATAAAAAGCAAAAGAAATTTGTACAAAGTATCTGTTATAAACTACATCAAACACCTATCCCTGGAGAGAGGAACCCCAACCCAGAAGGTTCACACTTACTGTGGGATTCTGGGAGAAGGCGTGCTTGAACTACATAGTCTGAGGAATCAGCACTGGTACAAGAATGTACTAGACAAAGGGTCTGCACGCACAGGTTATGTCTACACTTGTAAATTTAGGTCGACTTTAACTAAGTCGACTTAGTTAAGTCAACTTAGCATGTCTACACCTAAATTTAAAGTCAACTTAGGGGGGAACTTACAAAGTCGACCTAGAGCATCCACACTGGACGCCTAGGTTGACTTCTAGCGGCTTGGGGGACCTAGGGCAGGTCCACTGTGGCGGGGGGCACCCCTTGCCCAGTGCCAGGGGGCTCAGCCTTTGCCCCATTGTACATGGGTACAATGGGGCAAAGGGGGACAGGGACCCTGGCAGGGCACAGGGGCAGGGTGGGCAGGGCTCTGCCCTGCCCTGTGGGTGGGCATGCCGGGCTCCCCCTGTGCCCCCCCCCCCCGGCAGGGAGGGCAGTGTTGAAGTCCTGGAGTAGCCCTAAGTTGACTTAGGGATACTCCAGGTCTACACTGGCTTAAATCGACTTGAAAAAGTCGACTTAAGCCTAAAGTCGAATTAAAATGAGGTTTTATAAAGTCAACTTAATTTTCATTAAGTCGACTTTATTTTGCTTAAGTCGACCTAAGGAAACTGTTGTGTAGGCGCAGGGTAAATTAAGTCGACTTAAGCAAGCTTAAGTCTACTTAATTTACAAGTGTAGACGCACCCTCAGTGACTGGGCAGTTTTCAGACTGGAGAGACTTAAAACACCTAAGTGGCTAAAGTGGGATGTGGTGTCATACCATAGATGGAGACAAAGGGTGGGTGGCCAAATTTGATTGACATTACAAGAGCACTCACATTTTGCCCAGCTGCTCTGGTGTAAATGGAGGGATGGTTGGGTACCATGAATTAGTGTTCCAGGTCTCAAGACCACACACAAATGAGAGGGCCAGGCGAACTGCCCATTTTCCCCTCACACTCTCCCCCCAACCTCACTCTGTATGCAGGAAATATTATCTACAACCAGAATAGGAGGCTTGAGGGGTTCAAAGTGGGTCAGGTGACAGGTCCATTCAACCTGGGACCATTGGAAGATCTGCTTGGGGATTCAGAGACTGACAGCACTCTGGTAAGCAATCAGTAGGGGGAATTCCAATCTATTCTGTGACAAGCTATGCAATCATTTTTAGGACATCACTCTTTCATGCCAAGCCAACACCATTAAGTGTTTGCCCATATAAAAGAATGGTTACTTTCCTAAAACTAAAACTGCCCATGAAGCATTCCACTATGGACCACATTGGTCACTTTGCCTGGCTATCTTCTATGAATCATTAGGATTTTGCACATGCTGGAATATTTAATGAAGCATCTTTAGGTTAGTATTGTCAAGTCTTTGATGAAACATTTCTATTTATAACTATTTTATTGTGATAAGTTAAATGTATAAGTCACATGGACAGATGCTCAGGGTTGTAAAGCCAATGGGCATATGCTGATATATACCTTCGGCAGCTTCCATGACAAAATTCATTTAGTAGTATTTAACCCACCAGGATAGTTTCCTTCTTTAAAAGTGTCACACAAGTTTGCTTACATTAGTTTATTTAGGTTTCTAAAAACTGTCTTGCAATTCTTTGGTCATGGGGTATTTGTATTATTCTCCCTCCAACACAGGTTTTTAATTAAAATCAACATTAATTAGTGTTAAAATAGGCTTAATTTAATTTTATTAGTCACATTTCAGTGGGTTAGTTTGCTGTTTGTAAGTTATGTTAAATCAATTCCCTTCCAAGTCTCATTGTACTTCATGCAACTAGCCTTGGCAAGAGAGAGAGATTGGCTAATTCATTACATAGTTTACATTTATTTTGAGAAAATACAGATGTGCTAAATAAACTTATAGAAGGAATAATTCATGGAACCAAATCCTCTCAACCACCAATTCATCTTCTCATTTATTAAACAAATTATATTACAAATGTAAATATCAAATTTCAGAAAGAATATTGAAATACTAGGTACTAAGGGCTCAGATCCTCAGCTCTGCAAAGGGAGCGCTCAGTTTAGCTGAGTAAGGGAAGGGAAAGAGGGAGTGTGTGCAAAGCTCTTGTGTTTTGGGACTTTTACAGCCTTGGAGCAACTTTCCCCAGACAAGTTTCAACAGCCTGAGGGACTGACTGTTACCACTCACTATGTATTAGGGTGAGAATTTTTACTTGACCAGACATAGTTTGAGTTTTCTCCCATCGGTCCCTCGCACTTGGGAATATGCTAGGCACATTTCAAAATTTTCAAGGTCATCACTTTATCTTCTTAAATCCCTTCTTAAAACCTACCTGCGTTGCAATGCCAACAGATCACTGTTGACAGGAATTAGCTAGAGTGGTGACCACTTGCGATTACAGAGATCAGGGTTATGATCGATTTATACATACACAGTGGTCTTTACTATATCCCTTATTCTCCTGCACCACATCCCTTTCTGCTTTCTGTTTGTTCTCGTCTAAGTCTTAAATTGTCAGCTCCCTGGGGTAGAGGCCGTCCCTGTGTAATTTGTTGGTATAGTGATTAGTACAGTAGAACCATGCTCACTGATCAGTGTTCTTAGATGATACAGCAACAGACATTTTAAATAATGGCATATGGACAATTTAATCTTCCAAGTATTTTTAAAGTAAATCTAAAATAATGCAACAAAGTATGATTTTATCATCTTTAGGTATTTATCTTTTGGAACACTGAAAAAAATAAAGGTTGGCTGATATGGTCCATCTGATCAGGGTCCTATAAATGAGAAATCACTAACAAGGATCCAGGGAAGGCTTTTCTTAATAAGAATAATGTTGCTGGCACAGACAAAGATCATCAGCTACAAGCCAGACACTGTCATTTCTTCTAAAGTAACTGGGTCTTGCAGACAACTGGCAATTCTGAAAGGTTTGCTCCCACTGCCAAACAACTTTGACAACATTTTAAATAAATGAATATTCAAATAGGCAGGACCTAGCTCAGCTGCTATCTATCTGAGTACCAGGAACAGAAAACAGATGCTATTTGGGTCAATGAAAGCAAACCGCAATCTGCACACCATGCAAACAATGTGTCCTAGGAACATATGACAAATTACTGTGACAAAGTCACGCCGTGAATTTATTTATAAAGGTTACCAAAACTGATTAAAAATGCATGTTGAATTAAGAGAACCAGAAAAAGAAATCAAGTCCATGGTCATCTGGAAGTGATTTGCAACAAGTTTTCAGCGTTGAACAACAAACTAGGATCTCCCAAATGTGCAAATCCATCTCTTTCTGCACTCTTCCAGGTTGAAGTCATTGGCTTTCACTTTCCATTTTCTTTGGACAGTTCAAAAGACTTGTCACATTAAGATATGTGATGTATCTTGGATTTCTATCTATTCAGTGATTATTTCTTTCATATGGCACGGGTGTGACCGCATATAAAACATATCCGTTGACCAGATACTCTAAATTGCACAATACTCGCATGCTGTTAATTGTACAAATCTTCTTTCCTTTGTCTCATGACCTCTGATCATTGGAGACAGTTAATTAGAATCAGCTTTTGGAACCTAAGATACTATAACTATATGATATGTCCATACAAGAAGGTGGATGGAGACCAAGGGAAGCAAACTGCCTATTTAAAAATGTAAGGAACAATATATTCCAGCTTGAGACACAGAGCAAAATGTCACCTTTATAAACTCCACTGATCTCTGTGGCCTGGAATCAGGGTTAATTTGTCCCACATACAGAACGAAGAGAATCTTTACAAAAGGGCACTTAAAAAAATTCACTAACAGATTTTCATCTACTGTAACACTGGAGAAAACATTTCAACTGTTGCCCCCCGGGAATTCAGACAACAGTGATGAATGGAAGGAGAACATGATACTTCTTAAGAGTTAAACATCCCATGGCACTGTTCAAAAGAACATTGGTGTCCTAGCCAAATTCTAGAGTGAGAAATTACATCTTTTTTCTTGAAATTCCCACTGCAGGTTCGAAAGGATGTGGTATTTTTGTTTACACTCATGTCATTAATATTTGTGAATTGCCACCATTCACTTTAAAAAAAATACTTGCAGTTGCAATATTATAATCAAATATTTTACACAGTACAATTATCCAAACAGCATATGAGAGTATGTGTATCAACAATGACAGCACAGCTTTTTGAAAAGTCTGTTGGGATAAGTTCTTTTGGGGGTTCATGAACTAAATCCAGAAGGATTGGTTCACAAGTGCACTGATTATCATGGAAGTTTAGGTACTCTTCCCTACTCATGATGATTGGATAGTGCACAAGAAGGTGTATAATAATATACAGTGACATACTAATAATATATACAGCACAATCCTACATTTACATTAGGCAGAAAAGCAAATTGTGACTGACCAGAGGAAAACATTTCTTTCCATTTACTTTGTCTACAAATTGTGCAGATTTTAAACATGATATAAAAAAGTCATCCCTTTTCCACTGTAAAGATATCAACTATAAATGGATGTACTGCTCCCTGGTTTACCCAATCCTCCAGAAAAGGTCCCTAGTTAACAATAGCAGCAGATGTCAACTCCCTGTCTCTAATTTATTCACTTCAGTGAGGTATGAATTTCCAAACCTACATTGATCACTTAGAACTTGATATATTAAGCACAAGCAGTTTATTTTAAAGAGGAGCAGGGGGAATAAAGGGACAGGAAATTAAACCAACCAACCACCCTACCTTACATTTTAATCCAATGTTTAAGATTTTTATTTTAATACACAAAAATCCATTAACTGAAGACATAGGTTCATGCGATAACTCATTTCATGCATAGTAAACACAACCCCAGTGGGGAGCCAGAACCAGCTCTGGGGAGCTTATAGGGGCCCCACAATGGGCCTTTGTCTAGGGCCCCAGAAGACCTAAGGCTGCCTCTGATCAGAGCCTATTACTTTTCATTTGCAGACGGTAGCACACTGCTTTACAAGCAGTCCCAAATGATTTCACTGAAGAAACTGCTATCCAGTGAGAGTAAGGGGGAGGGGGCCCTAAAACTTAGTTTGAATAGTAAAAAGAAGGAGTTGCCAGCAAATCCCTTATGCATGTTCTCAACTTTAGCCACTCTGGTAGTTCCATTGATGTCAGTGAAACTACTAACAGGCAGCTCGAAATTAAAACAAAAGTGCTTTGCTGGATCAAGACAAGCTATGCAACATTCTTTTCAGGCTCTTGAAGGCTCGGAGGTGTTTTGTTGAGTGTTTCTTATGCTTTCTATCATTTACCCTGCATGTTGCATAAACGGAAATCATGGGAGTGCTAAAGTTGATGTTTTAAAATTGGGGCAGAAGGAACAAAGTATGCTCTATCTTCAGTTTTCCTCAGAATACAAGGAAGTTGTACAAGATTGGATAAGGCACCACTCAATAGGATTTTTGATTGGAGAGATGGAGTCAAGCTAACAGGAAGGTTTTCACAATGGAGTGAAGGTAGTGGGGTGTGATTCCTACTTTAGCTGATCTTTTTCCTCTCTGCTGTTTCTTGAGGCCTCTAATTAGCGACTGATATTTTTGCTGCGGAGCAAAAGCCATTTCCATTCAGGGTTTGCATAAAGTTTACAGCCCTCAAGTGGGGTGTGTTGAGTAGAAAATGTAGCTCTTCAGATCATTTTGGCATTTCAAGCTAGTCTTAAAACTCCGAAAGGGAGGCAAGCTGCAAAAAATTGCTAACAAGTGCAGAAGGTGCATTATTTTAATTCACTTCATTTATAAAAGCAGTGGTATGGGTGCACATGAATTACATACATGCACATCAAAACTGACAGTAAATTTTTAAGTGAAATCTTTTCTCCAGTCAGAAAAATACATATTTGTCAAAACAAAACATTTGACAGAAACATATTCACTGACAAAAAAATTTGTAAAGTTTCTCAGTTCCAGGATGAAATTTCTGGTCAAAACCTCTCTTTGGCCTAATGAATATTGAATTTTTATAAAGTGAAACAGATTCAACAGGAAAGTGAGCAGGAGAGAGGCATTTATCCCTGGATACCAATATCCTAGTTGTTAGGACAGCCCTGTGGGATGTGGAAGATCCAGATTCAAGTCCCTGCTGCTCCTGATTTGGACCTTGGTCTCCTATATTCCAGCTTAGTTACCTAGTTGGCTGTAGAATTACTCTCTTCTCCTCAAATCAGCATTCTTGTTTTCTGGTCAGCCCTAACGTGCGTGCACGGACAGACAAAAGGCTACATTGAGGCTCTAGTGGGAAAGAGTATTCATTTTTTTGTTTGTTTCAAAGAGACATTTATGAAGCTAAATGCTGGATAATACTAATGAGCTTACATTTATATGTAGTACCTTTCACCAGAATCATTCCAAATTGCTTTACAAACTGATGCAAAAAACCATTGAGGGATCACTGCAATTAGAACGGAGATCTCCCTGGTGAGGATCAGAAACAGACTGTTGATTTCTTCTTAGTCCAGAAACAGATATTTCATAAGCCCTCTGTCTACCTAGCACTAGTACCAGCAGCATTACAGAATAACATACTGATAGTAAATTAATCGTTAGAGTGCAATGGATTGAAGACAATTTATGTCCACTTTGTTTTCTAAGGCACGCTGTAATTGCTGGAGTACATACATATTCATTTTTCTTCCTTTAGACTAGATTGTAATGTTACAATAAATATAAGGAGTGGAGGTTTTGACAAATCATGGCTCAATTCTGAATTTTTACTCCCATCAAATTCCTACCCCTCCATTAGCGTGACCATTTCAGAACATCTGTACTGGTCAAGCTAGCCATGGGGCAGGAATTTGATCTGAGAAAGAGTTCAAAATTAAGCTCTACTTTGTTATAATAAAAAATGTGAGTTTGGCTTTAAAAAGGTGTTTTAAGACAATTTCCTGAGTGGCTGATTCATCTTGGTAAAGCTCCATACAAGTGTTAAGGAGAGTTCCAAAAACATCTTTCCTGTATATACAAACGTTGGCCAAAAGAGTTAGAGAATCCAAACTTACCCAGGAAATGTTTTGCAAGTCTGAAACATCATCATGTAAAAATGAACATAAAAACAATTTAAAAATCAGGCTTTGTACTGTGAATACAAATACAAAAAAAGTGTCTTAAATATGGGGTGCACTTTTCCCTGCCTTACTCACTTTGTACCACTCAGGTGATACAAAAGGAATGGAAACGGCATTGGTCTCCTTTACCGAAGATTTGGCAGCATGAAAGCAGATCTTAGGATCCAGCTGAGGCAGTTCTACACCCAAGGCTGACTTAAGGGACAGATAGCAGTACAGCTGAAACATGCTGTACTCAAACTACCCTCAACTGGCAGATAATTCCTTGTTGGATGTTGGCCTTGAAGCACATTAGAGAAGAGCGCAAATTGTTTTAGCCAACAGTGGGGTAAACACTGGGGTTCTTCTGAGCAGAGAATCATGGAGTCCTAACTGGCTTCATGTCCTTATGCAAATTTTGCTGCATCTGATGGGTCACCTCAGTAAAACTTACAAGTGAACACTGGTAAATTCAGTGAATATTCAAACCACAAAATCTCCAGAGTGTGCAACATAGAGAGCATGAAAGCAACAAAACATACCTAAATGTTGTACCACTAAGCATCTGGAAATTTGAACCTTTTAAAGCAGATCTGTTGAATGTCGTACTTGAAGCTACAGTAGGTAACATTTAGATTTGGGCTGAGGAACCATGCAAGAAGAGAAGATACATAATAAAGTAACCATGACCTTAATAAAAGACAATCATATCAGCTATGGTAGTTAACCATTTTTAAAGATATGGTTTGTCTATATAATACTGAAGTGTTTTCAAAACATTTTTGCAGTGAAAAAAGTGAGTTAATATTATCAAAATGATATAACTGAACTTTGCGAAATTTGCAGTAATTTCAAATATGATACAAAGCCTCTTTGCAAAATGTAAAGTTTTCAGAGACTTTTTCTTGAAAAATATACCTTTTGATTATGGAAATACTTGAAAAACCACATGGCTGGAGAACTGTTTTCATTTTCTATTCACTACAAAGTAAAATTCACTAGCTAAATTATTTGCGTTATACTTCCTGCCTAGCCAAAAAGTATCCATTGCATGTTTTTATTTCAACCACTGTATATATGATAGAAGAGTTCCAACAGGTTCCATACACGGTTATATCCCCAATCTTCCATAACACCTGATGCATTAACTAAGAGAAAACCAGCTAGCAATGCTAATACAAAAAGGAACAATGAAATAATTCCTAATAGTATTTTTTACCTAAATGCTAAGACACTTCATTTCACCTTATCAGATACCAGGTCTGGAAATAGCTAATGACGGATTAAGGAGCGACAGGATAGAGGAGAATTGAGTGAAAGACAGAGAAGTCTGATGTTCTTAATATTTAGGGAGACTCAAGAGAGAGACTCTCAAAAACTGATGTTCCTATCTATGATTCACCTTGGATTTCACTGTCCTTATTTCATTGAAAAAGGAAGTGGTCAATTTCTGATCAAGAAGTCCCACTGTCTTCCAGCCAGCATTCGAGATGCAAGTTCATTCTAAAGATGTCTTCAATCAAAACCTTCCAGATCTCGAAATGTTAAGGTGTGAAGATATTTGGGGTTTTCTTTTCGTAGCCCTAATCCTCTAATGATTTTTTCCCCCATTTTCAAGCATCAGACAAAGTGGGATCTCTCCCATAAAAGCTCATGCAATAAATAAATTTTTTAGTCTTTTAAAGTGCCACAAGACTCCCTATTTGTTTTGCTGAAATAGACTAACACAGCTACCCCTTTGGAACTTTTCAACAACAACAACAAAAATCATGTTATCAATATTAATCGCTGCTAACAAATGGAGAAGGGGAGAAATTTTGCAAGTTTATAGGAAATGTTATTTTTAATCTAAAATATATTTTTTCATAAAAGAATTCTAATAAAAAAAGTTCATCGAAGCACAAGTTTCAGATACTGCTTCTCTCAGTTCTCCTATCTCATTCTTATATCTTCTCTGAATTTTCCATCCCTATATGTTAATTCAGATCTGGAGCCTGCAAGAACCTTTGATCCACACCGATGAGACTGACATTTCTTGTATAAATTAATCTCACATCATAAGGCATCATGTATGTTATACATGGCATTGATTTCTCCATGAAAGATCAGTTCACTAGCCTTGCAAAGAATGAATATTTAAGCTTTAAACCTACTCTTTTCTGAAGTATCCACATGTGTGACTTCAAAGCATATGAATAGTTCCAGTGAAGTAAGCAGGACTACCAGCATGTTTAAAGTAGGTGGGAAAGTGTTTGCATGAGCAAATCCAAAACATCTACTTTCTTTTTAAAACTCTAACATATCTAAAGACGTGTATTCAATAAAAAGTAAGGCATTTCATGCTCCTTGTGTTATTTAATCAATTAACAATAGAACTCAGAACCTCCTCCTTGAAAACAGTAGCTCTCTGCCATTTGAGCTACTGGATGATCACTTGATGATGATGATATTTGTTGGAAGCAGGAGGACTTTGGTAGATAAAGCTATGATAATTAGAAAATTGCATACAATTTCATATTTTTGTTCTTCAAGCTAAATGTATAGCTCAGTATAGGTCCTATGGAGACCTGTGCAACATGAACATTGCATGAACATAATATTTTAATGTATATTTCCATTAAAAAAAAATAAGATTCACTCTTTTGAGAAGGGAAGCTATATTTGGCTGTACTGTCAACCCTGTAAAATAACGTATTCTTATGTATGACTTGGATTCTCTGCATTTAACCTTCTGTCCCTTGGCCTTTTTCCCTCTTACTTGGAAGCACCTTCCTGAGACATCTGTGCTCATGGCAGTTACTTTTACCATTAGATAAACTCAGGATAAATTCAGCTTCTTTTAACATTTTAATGGATGAACATTAGCAGCCCTATGTTTTTTTTCTTTAAATTAGCATGAGATTAAGGAAGTTATTTTGTGAATGCTGCAGTTAATCAAGTCCTACATTCATATCTTCAGTAAGTGAAAAATCAGTATTTTCAACTAGAAGAAATCAGTATTTTCCTTCGTTGTGCTTCCCACTGTGGAAGATGAAGGCAATATTTTTAAGAAAGAAGAATAGGGCCCATAAGGCTTACTATCACAGCCCGATAGTCATAGATCTCATTATGATGTTCCACCTAAATGCTAAAATGAGAAATTTGGGTATTACCATAGTATTTATATAAAGGAGATGCAACATGTACTCTCCAAGCATGGGGCTGCTTCCCCTGAAAGAATACAGAAGGGCATGATAGAGGACAGGCCTTTCTACCTCTGAGCATCTAGCACCTCTATAGTTATGCCTGGAACTTGCACAGTTTCAAGTGGCAAGATTGCAGGAACAGATAAATGCAGAGGCTTTAGGAACTATAGCCCAAGGCTCTAGGCTAAGGGGGCCCACAAAGATCCATTCTGATCTTTTACTTTCAGGTGCTTAAGATATGTGGGAAGACAGTAAGTGCGGCTAAAGAAACAGTTCCAATGCGATCCTCACCATGCCAATGAAGCACTTAATTACATGTGCCCCCTTTACTATGCAAGAATAGCATGGCAAATACACAGTAGCATGCAGCACAGAGCCAGGTTCCCTTGCTCTCTGTGACCTTCCCATCTAACTTTTCACATGGCACTTGAATCTTGGCCCAAACTTTGAATATTTACAATAAAGTAGAAAAATAATTAGCAATTACTATTTATTACATTAGTGGCAACCCTTTCTGTTTACTCAATATTTCACTGGAAGAGTACTCTGTTTCTGCCTGGAGATGAACTCAATACTTCTACAAAATAACTAATCTACCCTATGACTGAAGAACAGACCTACAAGGATACATCCATCTAGTATATGTGAACATCTATAAATATAGGATAGGCATGAGAAACATTCTGTTTAAAAAACGATCATAGGATACCCTTGTAGAGCAAATGGAAGTAGCAATTGTTCAAGGCTAACAGTGGTGAAGTTAGCTTTGAGCTTAGTTTCCAGTAATATTCAGTTCCTACATACTAAGAACAAATGATTATATTGTCAAATTACCCAAATTCCTGTCATATTTCATGAAGGAGTCAAGAATGCATCCTCTGGAGCCATTCATATAACAGTTCTCTCTCTACTGGCCTAGAAACTGAATTATTCACCACTGAAAAATCCAGATCAGGGTTGAGATTATGGGCAATGCAGTATCATGAAACTTACAAGGTACATAGTTATGTGAAAATTTGATGGTCTGGTGAAAGTCTATAGAGAAGGAAGCTTCCTTTGAATGTATATATCTAAATACAAACTTCACAAGATTTTGAAGTGCTTATTAAAGGATCAAGTCACCCACTGTAAACTTCATTATCTAAAGAAATTCCCATAGAGAACTAAAATTTCAGTTCTCTATATTTTTACTTAACATTTAAATGTTAATGAACATTATTTACTGTAGGCAACATAATGGACAAGCGGTTATTGTGGCCAACTCCTTGAAACTTTTAGACAATTTTATGTAAAAAATAAGAAATGTAAAAGCTGCAGATACAAAGATGAACAAAAGGTGTTATTCAAAAAACATTGGTGAAACTCCAACTTTTAGATGGAAACTTTCAGTTGTGTGTATGTTGGGGGGTGGGGTGGGTCATGACAACATCAGAGGTATTATTGGTTAGAGAAGGAGCCATTCTCCTAGGAACAGATGACTTGATAGAGCTCTTCCAAATTATGATCAAGATTAATAAAGCTGATTAGACCAATTTGCTAACACTACTGAAAGATTAAAACAGGTAAATAATCTTAATTCAGCATTTCACTGTGAAGCTTTATAATTTATATTGTAAAACTAATTTGAAAAAATACTACTGGAAATCTATTAGATACTGATAGAAATTTCTGTCTGACATTGCTTCGTGTTTAAAAAAATATTACAGTCTGTTTGGGATGGAGCTGCCATTAGCATAACTGGCTTGGAGATAAAAGAATCGGGAATATAACTATGCAGATAAACATTTGTGTAACAAGATAAGGATACAAACAAAAACCCCAGGATGAATCATCTCATAATTTGACGAAGCTGGCAAAGCATCCAGAATGTTAACGAATTTCTGCTCTAGCATACCGCAAGTGAAGGAATCTCAAGAGGCTTGATGACAGATTCTTTTCTTCATCAAAGAAGTTTCAGAGTTAACACCTCCACTGATTGCAAACTGGCACAGCATATAACAAAGGAAGAGGTGATTTCTCTGGTAACTAGAATGATTTAGGACTATAAATGTGAAAAAACAACAAATCACAACTGGTACAAATCACAGACACAGAGCAGGGATGTTATGAGCTCCCAATGAAAAGTGCCACTAATACACAGGCAGCCACGTTCTGCACCAAACTTTGGTTTTCAACTGTCCCCAAGACTTGTTGCCTCAAATAGAGTGCTTTACAGTGGTCTAATTTCAAGAAAGGAAGTCTATCATGTGTCAGACTTATGGGTTTTGTTAACTTGATTTTCAAATAATTTTTGAAGGTAAGTGGCCACTAATAGTTATAATATAACTCAAGTTGGTTTTTCCAGTAGCCTCTCTCAACCTGCTAAAAGTATTTCAGAGATTTTTCTGGACTGAGCTTCTGCCCACTATTGCTCATCTAAAGCCCAGTTTTAGCCAAGAGTGTGTCATTCATTCCATTGTATTAAAAGGATCAGATGTAATTGAGATCAATTCTTAAGTTTGGGATAAAATTTTCTCAAAATTTCCTTAGGAACTTAAGTCCCATTTTCAAAAGAGAGTTGGGTACCTAGGGACTGACATTCCATTGAGTTTCTTTGAGGAGATGTAGGTGCCTAATGGCCAGATTTAAGACACGCTGTTAGATGCCTAACTCCTGCTGTAATCTGGCTCAAGTCTCTTCTGAAAAAAGGGACTTTGCTATTTTTACTCATCTAGAGGTGAATGAACACTAAACTAAGTTTATCCAATAGAATCAACAGAACTGCTCAAAGTGAGAAAAGAGTTAAGGTTGTATTGATGTTCAGTTTAAGTTAATAGTGGAAACGTTAATGTCCTATAAATTAAAAGAACAGACTAAGGCCAAATCCTGTCAAGTGTGGCCCACAGTTTTGAAGGTAAATTCTTCAGCCTGATCATTAACAAAAATCAGAATACTCTGAACAAATTAAAAAATCCATATTTCTTATTCCCATGAGTTCAGGCTTCTAAGCCTGCTGACTAGTTCCCATGACAAAGACAGAACAGTTCCGGGACAGTGCTCCAGACCCCTGCAAACTTTTAACTAATAATCTAATAAACTGTGAACACACACATCTGGCAAACCTTTAGCTGAGTACAGGCACACAGTAATGAAAAAAAGATGAAAATTTGGTTTTGTTTTCTAGACTTAATATTTGAACACCCCCAAAAAAGCTAGCTGCAAGATTAATCGTTTAGTCATTTAGGCTATGTCTACATTAGAAAAAGTCGACTTAAAGTGGTGTCCATGGACGTGGACTAAGTCCACTTTGTTAAGTCGACCTAACTGCCCTTAGGTCTACTTAACAAAGTGGACTTAAGCGTCCACACTGTGCTTAGGTCGACCTAAAGAAGAGTTAGGTCAAGCTAAGGAGGGTTAGGTCGACTTACCCGGTGGTTCTTATTAAGTCGACTTAATGAAAGCCTCTTTAAGTCGACCTATCTTGCAAGTGCAGACATAGCTTTAGTGTCTTATAGTTATAAGGAACTTGCATCTTGAGTAAAGACATATTATAAAAGGAATTTGGCTGACTCTCTACTGTCTGTGTCTTGTTAAACTTCTTCTGACACTTATACTTTAATTGTACACAAGAGCAGAAAAGGTCAGGTGAATTTTTATGCAAAAACTATGCCAAAAATTCTTTTAGATACATCTGCTAATAGCAATTTATGTATAATTTATTTTGTTGTATGTTCACTGAACTGTTGGAGTCAAATTCACATTAAAAACAAATGGTGTGTTGAACGTATAATCTGTTTATTGCAGAGCAAATAACTGATATACACCTTGATGAAATGCAATCTGGTTTTCAGACAGAAGAAAATGTGCTTAGGACCTACTCCAAGAGCCAGTTTACGTAAACTGTAGGAAATTTTTTTTGTTCTAACATTAATGGGATTGTAATTATCATGCATGTTCCTAGTGAATAGTTTATTCTCTCTCCTTGAAGATAGTATAATGCAATTTCTTATATAATGAAAAAAGATTAGTGAGAAAACAAGATTTTTATCCTCTTGAGTTTATTGGGGTTCCCGATGCCCACTTCCTGGATTTTAACTCTTGGAATACCAGGTTCTCGTTTCTTTAAGTTTGTTGTTTGACCTGACTAAATGTTTGGACCTGTTTAACAATATCACATGAGCAACAGTTCTTCCTGCTCTCCAGTTGGTCAAATAGCTTTAACAATTCTTTTGAGTACAAAAAGCCCTGGAGTGAGGGTATGGTTAATTACAAAAAAAAAAACCCATGCACATAAGCCATAACCCCAGTTCCATAACCATAGTACAGACAGTACATCAAGCAGAACATCCCTCACCCTGTCTCAGCCCTTCCATCTGGCTCCAGCATCCCTTTCCACACTTCACTTCCAGCCTTCTCTGGCTTCAGCTCTCTAACTGTCAGAGCCAACTGGCATCTCCTTCTACTGTTCTCAGCCTTCAGCCATGGCTTGCTGGCTCAGGAAGGTCAACAGGCCAGCCCCTTCTTTGGCTCTTAGTTCTGATCCCACTGCAGTCTTGCAGTACTGGCTTTGGCTCTTGAAAGTCAGCCAGCCATCCCCGTCACTCCCTTTCTGATTATTTTCTTTCCAAGGAGCAGTTGCAGAAAACAGAAAGCTTTCTACTCTCTGCAGCTTTCCTCAGAGACCTCCTCCAATTCTCTGACTCCCAGGTGTCTCTGTCACTGGGTCATGTTTCCCCACACCACCCCCAACCTTTCCCTGATCATTTATAGCCCTAGATGCTGCCTGGCCCTCAGTTTCTTAATTGGGCAAACTGGGAACACCCGTTTTGGCACAGGGGCACAGGCTTTGCTTCCTTCACAAGGGCCAGCCACTCCTGTGCAGATCCTTTCCTTGATCCTGAAATATTTTTTCTACCTGTTTACATATGTCAGGCAAAAGTGCAGATACAGAGAATAGGTTAGAAATAGAGATTGAGGGTAGGCTGCATTTTAATGCAACATAATTAGTATGGAAATACCTTTGCTTTAAAGAATTGCTGTGAACATCCTTGCAGCATTCAGTAGTTTTTAAACAGTGATTTAGGCCTAGAGCAAGTAAAGATTTAAATTCTTTTGCAGCCAATGAATGAAATCCTGGCTTCACTAAAGTCAATGTAAGTTTTGCCATTGATTTAAAAAAGCAACAAACTTCATTCAATGGGTTTTTAATCATGTTTTTAAGTGCTTTGTTGAATCAGGGCCTTGGTCTCATGTAGACACACTAGCCTAGAATATATACTATATTTGACATCAAGAGACACATTGCCCAGCATTGGCGTAATTCATTCCTCTCTGTGGACACTGCTAAACAAGCATTACTAGCACTTGTCTCTAACATTTAGTGTCCTCCTAATACAGAGACTATCCCAAATCCTCCAGTGGGGACTTCCTTTCCATTACAAAAATTACACTCGTTCTCTTCAGTTAAAGAAGAATTCACCACAAGACCTGGTATGAACTTAGTCAATTATAATTCAGTTAAAATGTCAGGAGATGGTAGTTTTTGTTTGTTTCCAACCAAATTCATTTCTCTTTCTTTGATATCTAATGAATGGACTGTAATCAAAGGGTAAATGCTGACTCTGAAGGATACTGCAACTTTAAAATCCAAGTTCTAGCTGAATGCTTTATTTCCCTCCTCCCCCCAGTAGCATTGTTACAAATTACACCAAACATGGTTATAGATTGAAAGATATTGATTTTTTTCAGTTTATTTATGGGATTTGGTAACACCTTAGTCACACTGCTTTGTTGATGATCAATTGTACTTCTAATCTCATGCATTGCTATGAGGAGGTTACTCTAATGCACAGATATGGGAGGGGAATTCAGTGGATGCTCGTTCTCTGCATTGATAAGAGAGCACTGCTATTATTGAGTTTGAGACCAAGAACAGAGCTGGGCATGAAATGATTTTCCAACCTTGGAAAAAATTTGCGACAACAAAAAACTCCACTTTCCCCCATTCAGAATTGGGACACAAGGTTTAAATAAAAAACGCTATCAATTCCCAAAATATTTTAGTTCAGGTGAAGGAAAACATTCTAATTTGCTATCATTTCAATTTTTTACTTTTTTCCCTCTCCCCAGTTTTCTAAACTATAATTAGGCTAATTTTCAAATACAATGTAGTTTCAAATAGGGATTTTTCACATAGGAAACATCAAAATGGGATATTTAGACAATTTCAAAACTTTTTCTAAAATATATTATCCATCTGTATATTAAATAGCACCTACCTACTCTAGGAAGTGGAGAACGTTAATTAACAAGAAGAACACACGGTAGCTGTGTTTCTAAAAGAGTTTCTAAAAAGAATGAATTTCCATGGGAGATAGGACCTCTCCATAACAAAGATGTCCTGAGATCATTTTCAAGACCTCAGAAGATTTCTGAGTTAAGTGCATAGTGCTACTTGCCTGTTCTCCAGTGGTAGGCAAACCACTGACAGTTGTAATTAATAATTCAGAGCTTATTAGCACTTTTATGGATGTCTTTAGGAAAAGAGCTCATTTGACCTGAGCATAAAACATGAAGAGACTCCTGCTAAGGTACTTCACACTTATTATTTAATCCGTCAGGTAACTGATTAATCCAAACACTCATAAAAAGTCTAGACTGAAAAGATAGCTGATCAAATACGTATTGTACTAGAAAACTATAGTATATGCACACATGGCAAAACAGGGACCCAATGAAAATGTCACAAAATTGGACAAATTTCAAGAAATTAAAAATTTCAAGCAGTTAGTTTTAAAGTGTATTGAAAATATTACTAAAACACTGCAAAAGCATCTTTAAATATTGACAGTGGGTACCACAAACCTTTGTCCTACTTAAAAGTTATCTTGGCTTGAAAGGATGGGTCTTGTGATCATGACAATGCTAGAAGTGCTCCAGGAGCCATAGTATTATCACACACACCCTTTAGAAAGGTTCAAAATGGAGTTAGTATTGTTCAAGGGTAGGGGAAAGAACTGATTTCTCCTCTGACATAACACATTTCTGTTTGTTTTCTGGGAAACACTAACCTGCTCTATTGACTCTCCAATGATCTGCGTAAATGGTTCCTTATATATTGGCAGCCAAAAATCTCATTGTCAATATGAAAAGCATGTCCAGTGTGTTAACTCCCTTCTGGGGCTAGCAATGCTGGAGAAAAGAATAGCCGTTTTAAGAATCTAGAAGTTACATATTTACCACTAAATCTGACAGTCCTTCGCATTACATGCTAACTAAACACATGACAATTTTGCAGCACAAACTGTTGCCATTAGTGACATCTGTTTGTTTGGGCACATAGACCCTTTCACTGCAGGGGTTTTAAAAGGGATTACACATATCCCTGTGAAACAGATACTGTCATGTTATATACAAGGAAATTCTGCGTTTGTGATAGGCTGAAGACAGTAAAGTGACAAGTATGTTTCAATTGCATTTAGTTCTCGAATAGTACTGCGTGTCATTGAAAATGGAAAAGAGTGGCAACAAACAAAAATGCGCAGATTCCTAAAACTATAGAATAAGAATGTATGATAAATAATTGATTGCTAGTTAACTGGTTTGAGCTGCATAGGAAATAAGATGTAATAGCTGCCAAATAGAAAAAGGGCAAAACTAATAGGAGGAAGAAATGGTGTCAAACATAAGAAGCAAACACTATTTACTAAGAATCAGTGAATAAAAAAAACATCCAAATGTACATACTGCAAGTTAAAGACATCAAAAGCATGAATGGTCAGGTCAATATCCAAAGGGGTAGCCGTGTTAGTCTATTGTAGAAAGACAACAGAGTCTTGCGGCACTTTTAAAGACTCTGTTGTCAGGTCAATAGTACACTAGATCTAAATCCACACCCAGGATTGCTGAAAAGTCACTGAAGTCTAATTGCAATCTCAAAAATACTTGACTGAATTAGTTATCAGACTATTAATAGCTGTACAAATGATTTGGCGGCATGATTCAGATAAAGGACCCACAAAGCCTGGATATTAATAAGAAGTATAGGCTCCTTTGTTCTGAGTTTTATAACCTACTTGGCAGGAGCTAACTTGCTTGCCCTGTAAAGATACTGATGCTGACTACGGTATAAGGTCCCCATCCTGCTACTGTACCCACAGGAAGTCAATTGCAGGATTAAGGCCTTAGTTTTTATGAAGATGTCAGTTAAATTGAACAAGATTCATTTTTTAAAAGGTTGAAATACAATACAATACAAGTTTCTTTCTTTTGGAGGAGAGGAACAGTGGAAATCATCTAGTTCAAACTCCGCTGTGCATGTCTTTGATCCAGAAATGAATACATTAGGGAACATTCCATTTTCAATCCCTTTCTGAAAAGCATGTTATTGTGCATGCTACATTTACTAAAACTAGAATCCAATATATTTCATGACAAGGTTAGTTAAATAAAACGCTATTACATTTATATTTGCTACCAAGTTCTCCCCCACAATATATTTATTTTCCATTCACTTTACTCCTGGGAATAAAGTCTTTTGAATTATGACAGAAATAACATCCAAAAGTAAATGAGCCAATAATAATTTGTTTTTATCCTCATCCAGATTAATCTAGTATTTTTGGATCATACAATATTTAATGAACAGATAAATTCAAGATCTTGTCTTTGGAGGAAAGTTATCTAGTGACAAATTGTTTTAGCATCACCAGGAAGTAAGATCCCTGCTGGGACTCAATCTCATAAAACAGATGGCCATTACTAGAAATTTCAAAAAAGTTTGTGTGCATCAATTCCTACATATTTAGAAAAGATTCAAGTCCTTAATATGCATGTTGTTCTCAAAAAACAATTGCATTTACTGTACATGTGGAAAGGATAGTCTCTTGTGATTTCATTATTTTCCAGTCTTTGGACTTGAATCTGGTTTAACTGAGGAATCAGGAATAACAACACTGAATTCAGTTATGCAGGAGTAGAACTGGCATAATCAAGATGTGAAATCAGCCACTATTTTTTCTGTTTTAAATTCTATACCAGAATAAGCTAAATGGGAGGCACCTCAAACCCATCAAATTCTGCAACTCCCCCTAAAATTATAAGAATTCCTTGTTTTATACTACCTTGAGACTATATTACTACTACTATGGCCACCGAGACCATCTTTCTACTTCAAAAACTTCCAAATATACACCCTGACTCAGAAAGCCAATTTTACTCACATCTGTAAAGATAATCTTTTATTAGTAATGGAATAGTCAGCTAGCTGTGCGGTACATGCTGGTAAGATTTAACTACAGCCATGTGACATGAAAGTGATCATGATTTGTTCCAATCTATCACTAATGCAGTTTTGATTAACAACATGCTAGTTATTGTGACATCTCACAGCTGTGCTCTAACTTAATGTACTTTTCTATGCAAGACAAGTCTTCACGTTCCAGAAGGGGCATAGCATGTCCTTTGGTAAAGCAAGTGGTCTCAGCTCTTTCAGATTCTTTAAAAAAAACTAATTACATTTGTTTCTGTATAGGAGTGGTCATGCCTCTATTTACGGAGCAAGAGGCTAGCTACTAGGGCTCTCAGGGCCATACTGAAAGAATTGCTTGGATAAAATAAAAACTTGCTATAACTTCTTCTTCCCACCCCGTGCTGATAGAGTTCAGTTAACATTAGAATGATTGTGACAGGATCACCATTAGCCTGGTGCTAACCAGCGCTGGGCCCCTCCAAATCTGGTGCAAGATGAAGTTTTTTTGGGGGGGTTTTTTTTTGTTACCTCCGTTAACCAGGGCATCACTTGCAGCTGTTCTACCCACCAACAAGTAGCAATACAACAGGTGCAAATCACTGCCAAAACCCTGTATTAGCCCTGCCTTCTCTCAGAGAGGGTCTAGTAGGCAGTACCTTCAGGCATTTCACACACACCCACCCCACTGCAGCTAAACTTCTGCCTGAGAGTGCAAGATGGATTTTCCCTGTGTAGCCTCAACTCCAAACTTTACATCTATGGTAGGTGTAGCGAGATGGGACTGCCTGAACCCCCAGCAACTCATTAACACTTTCCCGTCCCCTGTGGTCAGACTTGTATGCCAAAATTGGTCAAATCAATTATATAGTATCTAATTGTTTAAAGCAAGATGGTTTTCTACCAAATGACATTTCATATTTTCTGTGCAATGGCCTCAGTCAGTTTTTCTTTCATTGCATAAAAGGATTGAACACTGCTAAATATAATAGCATCTTATTCTGACTTTCTGGCTCAGAGCCCTATCCATCTTCATACCACACAAAAGACACAGCCTCTTTTCTTTACATAACAGTAAGAGAATTTGGAAAAAATATTCAAAATTTAACAGCTATCAAGAGAAAAATCACCCATGACTGTTCCCAGTGTATTCTTACAAACAAAAGACAGACTTGCTAATTAACAGCACTGAGAATTTAAGTGCAAAGTTCACCATTATGTTTTGGTCTTCATGCTGTGGCCTCAGACTATTGATTATCATGACTTTATGCTCAGCAGGAGGAGGCAGCTACAAAAATTCCAGTAGGCTCTGAGGTACACATTCCCTTGTCATTACGCTCTGCAGTAGTTTCCCTCATTAATGTAACTTCTCCAATAACAAAGGGTTCTATTTTCAATGTTTACACTCATGCACACATGCGTCCAGAATTTCTTTGGATCTTGTACACTTTCATGGTGCAATAGTGCAAAACATTTTTCTCCTTGAGTATCATAACTGCAATATACCTTCTAATCCTAGCTACAGTAAGAGTTGCAGAACTTTGTTGGTTGGAGTGTAATTGCAAGTGTGATTGTGACAGTTATATTTTTCTGCACAGGAGGGCCAAGAGTAAAAAAAAATTGCAAAATATGTGAAGTTGTTTATTAATTTACCTTGCAACCCTTCATCTTTTCTGTAATGCCAAAGAAGGGATTTGTGATAGGAAACCCTCAAAGGAGTTGGAGGCCCTTTGAGTCTGCAATTCTGCTGGAAATATAATGAAAAACAGGGTTGTGTGTGCAACTTCTAGTACTATGCGTTTCCACTTTTGATGAAGTGCTGAGAAAGCAGACTGCCCACCAGAAAACTTAAGCATCCCTAAGACCAGAAAATGAACAGGAACTCAAGCAAAATGTGCTACGGGGAAAAAAATTCTCTCTTTTTTTTAATCTTAGTGAAAGTTTTGATTCAGATTGGGTTTTGATTCAAGTCAAAGTCATTGCCGGTTCTTATTTCATCTGAACTAGACCACTCACTCCTACTACAAGGACTTCTTGAAAAGTCTAATCCTGCATACCTCAGCAGCAATAGCTCTTGCTGAGTGCCTCATGATGAATGTGTTTGACCAACACCACTTCAGCTAGAGAAATTAAAGAGGAGGGGGGACCCTGTGTTACAAGAGGATTGGTTTTTGAAACATCTGACTCTCCTCATACTTAGGATCCGACCTCTGGGACAACATTTCCTTGCCCATTGTATGTATAGCCTGCAGCAAACACTCATGTTTACAATCCCCTTTGGTGCGAGTCCAGGCAGTGTGGGGTCATTCCAGGACAATTACAGATTCATTCCATCCACTGTTATTTTGACTTTTTTGTAATTTCCTTTAATATACATTTGTTTTCCCAGAGACAATTACAGAGAGAAGACAGATAAATAGATTAAGGCAATGGACTAAGACCTTAAGGGAGTACAAACTCCAGAAAGAGTGAGAACAAGGAAAATGCTATTTCTTTGTTAATTTCATAACCTGATTTTTCCTCTTAGAGTGCACATTAATTCACTGTGATCAAGCAATTACGAGAGAAATTTGCATTAATTAGTACTATAATGGTGGTTTGAAGGCTGATTTCACAGAGAGAACTGAAGAAAAATCTGGATCATATGGCATCAGTGTTGTAATAGTTAAAACTCTCAAAACTGCTGTAGTATGCGGGAGAGACAGAACCTGAATAAAGAAAACAGGGCTTTCCCTTTTGTCTTTGTCATGCAGAGAAGACAGAGCTTTCACTAAAAGGAAAAACATGGAAGAGCATGACCTTTTCAGATCCCTAAAAAGACAGCAGCTTTCAAAACTTTTCAGAACAAAAATGCAGAGACTAAGTTGTTTACCCACAAAATAAAGCTATAACCAAACTAGATCCTTAGCCAATTTAAACTGGCTTAGCAACATTGAAAATGAAGCTATGACAATTCAAACCAGTTAAGAATATGGCCCAATAAGCAAAAGAGGAACAGTAAATAAACTGGTTCCACAGTTTCAAAAATTGTTTTAATTCCACAAAATAGTCTCTTTCCTTCCCTTCTTCTCCTTGCTTTTAAAAGTAACAGCAAGGGAGACCAATTCTGATTTCCCTTACATTGGTATCAATCAATTGGCATCAGTGGCGCTAATCTAGGTTTATACTGCTGTGTGAACAGATTGAGGCCAAATGCACATGAAATTTATTTGTAAACTGTCACAGGCCAGTCTTGTACCAGCCCTCCCTTCTCCAGGCACAAGCTCAGTCCAAATTAAGGCAGACATCTAAGGGCTTGTCTTCAATGCACAGGTAACGTGAGAGTTGCCCCTACCTTGAGTTCCATCCACACAAAACCCTTTTAACTCCACTGCGGTGGTGCTTTTAATGCAAGCTGCTGGCCAGTCAGGGGATATAGTTTAAGTCTCAGTTAACAAATTGTCGGTTCTAAGCTAATCATTCTGAGCTGCTACTACTAAAAAGGAGCTGCACAACAAAGCTTGTTTGCAGTACAGCTTCTATTGCTTAAGCACTAAGCAAAGCTCAGTTTAAGAGAATTTGAGTTAACTCTGCAGTAACAGCACAGCTTAAGGTACAAAGGCAGTTCAAAAGAAAGCTCTCCCTATCCAGGGTGAAAAGCCTATTAAAAAAAAACACAGTCCCAAAGTAAACAGAAATGATCTTACTTCATGTTTCCTGACCCACAGCCCTCTCTCTTCCTGGGATCAAGGCCATAATCAGCCTCTTCAACACCAGTCCAGTCCAACCCCACTTCCTCTTCCTTTCTCTAGCAGCTGGCTCTGATTGCCTGATGATTTCCAACTGTCTTGATCTCCCACCTTTTAACTCTTCCCTCCCTGATGCCCCCACAATCCAGCACAAAAGGGAAGCTGTTTTCTCACCTATACTTACTGAGTAATCCCAGCCAACATCAATCGAAAATAACTATACCTCAACACAAAAACACAGAACAAATTTTTAAGAGCAATCTGGACATTGTGGAGTGGTTATACAGTCTCTCTCTCCCACAGTTACCAGCGAGTACTAGGGTGTATTGCAGTAGGCAGCTTAATAAATGGAGGAACTTTCGGGCCAGTGGGTTTTCTAGTTGCTGCTGAAGGCATAACTCTATGTTTGTCTTCACACTACACGGAGTCAAAAGTGAGCTAAATCCCTCACTTTAAAGAAGGAATGCAGGGGGAAAGAGATCCTATCCCCAACAAGGTGAGTGAGCTGGGCAAGTGGAAAAACCCTGGAGAAGGCCTGCAGGAGGAAGGAGACAGCTATGACACATATAAATGTGTCCACTAGAGAAGTTTGATTTTTGGCAATTCAGGCAGCTGACTTTGCTGGATCTATAGATTAGAGCAGTATTTCTCAAGATCTCCCTGATATCAAAAAGGTTGAGAAACACTGAAGTAGAGTGAGCCCAGAGGGTTTAGAGTTTAACTGAGACAGGCACTAGAATATCAGGTAAATGCCCTGAAATTTGCCATGGGTGATGCGGCTGATGACATCCTGTGTGTGCAAGAAATCACAAAGAAACTGCAGCGTGACCTGCATGTTATCAGCATAGGGGAGATTGCATTAGACAATATAAATACTGTAAAGAAAAGTGCCAAACGCAAAAGGAGAAGGTAGACCAAATTTGCTTCATCGGAACAGTGCACAACTAGCCTGTGGGAGACCAAACAACCTTTATATGAGGGTATGACACAGAGGTTCCTTGGCAAATGGTCCTCTATTCTTTGCAAACAACTTACTCCAGACCTGACAAATTCACTCCGGACAAACATCTGACAGGATATTTATCCATAAAGAATAGCGTGTAAGGTATCTTGTCAAGATTCATCATTATTGCGAGACACATGTACGGGCAATAATTGTATGGAAAGTGGGCTTGATGGACTTGGAGTACCAGTTAGTAACCAGGGGACAGTGTCTCAGAGCTGGCCCATTTAGGTAGCGGGGAGTCATCACTCCACCCTGCGTAGCTAGCATTAGAGCCTTTTTCATGATGGTACACGGGGGTATGGAGTACTGGCACCTTTTTTGCAGGCCCCGCTGCCCAGCTTGGGGGGGGGGGGGGGGAGTGCAGTCAGCAGGGGAAAGGAGCATGCCACTGGAAGAAGAGGGGTGGTGCATGAAGAAGAGGGGTAGGAGAGGTATTTTTCAAATTTACTATCAAGATACGAGTACCAGCACTTTTTAAAAACAACAAAAAATGCAATGGCTAGCACTGTAATGCGAGGCTCAGTTGTGTAGTCTTGCTAAATACCAAAACTTTCAGTCAGGGACAACTGCAAACAATCAAAAGTACTTGAAGGTAAAAAAGGTCCATTATGACTCAGCAGGGATTTGCCCCATCTAGGAACAGAAACAGAAGACTGTTAGAATATAAACACAGAGGGGGAAAAGGTCCTCTGAATCCTTTCACTGAGGGGACAGCTTGTGGATAGGAAAAAATAAGGATGGGTCAAACAGTATAAATGGTCTTCTAGCTGGTTTGGTTATGTAGTTAGGGTCATTTCCTCAGTGTGCATAAGAAATGTCAATGCTGAGCCAAATTCTCAGGCAGTTTACACACCTTGGAATCCCATTGACTGCGCTGAGGTCCCACAGAATTGAAATGATTTGCTCCATTTTTATTTAACCTTTAGTTTTCACCTGAAACCATAATGGTGTTACAAATTGCTGTTACGAAACTGACATCCCTTTCCTGGCTTCAGAAACCTGACTTGGTTCAGGATTACAAAAGGTTAGATTTGTCCTGTGGCATGTTTAAAATATCCATCAACTCCATGATGTATGTTTATTTTTACAACCTGAACTCAGACTTCTAATAAGACTGGAAATTAAATGTATTTCAAAGTTTAAGACACATTCCCTGCCTATCAGTAATGTAATCTCCTTTAGTCTGTTTTATTCAAAGGGACAGGCTGCTCTTGTCACCCTTTAATTTTCTAGGTGAACCGCAAAAGTATAATGCAAAACATCAGACCACCAGTGCATAAAATATACAGTCTTCTCCTCACCTCCAAAGATGTACAGAGAGAATTGGGAGTAGCTTGGGGAAAGGGCCTCTTTTGGGGACAACAGCCAACTGGGGGGGGAGGTGAGACAATTAGATTTATTAAGGTAACAATCTGAACTCTCCATTTTACAATGCTTTTAGCATGCACATGTATGTTTCTATTGACTTAAACAAAGCCATGATAATTAAGTCAAGATCATTAGTGATGGTAACACAGCTCTCAAAATAGGACCTGAGATCAAAACCAGCAAAGCAGCACAAAATATTTTAAAATAAATCCCATAATACAATTTCTGTGGATGGAGCTACAGAGTGATGAACATTCTAACTCCTAGAACTCATTCTCCAGCATATTATTTTTTAAAGTTGGGTCACATTTTTATTTAAAAAAAAAAAAAACTTGCCTGCACCTCCCCAAGCGGGCTCCAAAAATCTACCAACAAGTTACCTTCAGATTCAAGAAAGCTATTGCTCCAATACATTTGTCCTGCTTTTGTAGCCCAATGGGGTCAAAAAACATAACCAGGAATTTAGGACTTAATGCCTATGTGTTTGAAAGCTGATGGTCTCCTAAAAATAAAACTGGGATTACATGAAGAATTTTCTTAAGCACCTGCTGCTTTATGCACAGCCTCAGTGATGTCCTAAAGAGTAACAGGAGCAACTCTAGAGGGGAGCATAAAGACTTCTCTCCTTACCATGTGGAATGTGTTATGGTGGTGATGACCACCAGTTTTGAACAACTGGTCAGTAACGTAGCTTCTCTCACAAGCCCCATACACCACACTGGTTCCACACACCACTGAAAATTATGGCACATTATTTAGCTAATTGGATTGAGCAAGGATACTGGGCTATTGCTGTCTTAGTATTTTTGGAATAATGGGATTGCATGAGTGTGAAGTTAGTGTACCTGGGCAGTTGAGATTGGGCAGAGCTGCCCTAACCCAGGATGAGAGCAGAGTACTAAGATAGTGGTGCGCTATTAAGTGGCCAGGAAGGACCTGGGGACCATGGGCTGAAGTTGGATTCTTGGTGGGCTATGTGGCAAAAGTGGAACATTTCTTTCTTGGCTTGTTTTAAGTCATGTTAGTAATGACATGAATTTTTAGTCAAATTCCAAAGGGGTAGCCGTGTTAGTCTATTGTAGAAAGACAACAGAGTCCTGTGGCACTTTTAAAGACTAACAGATTTATTGATCGCATGAGCTTTCGTGGGAGAAAATCCCACTTCGTCAGACGCTTTGAAGATAGGAAAGTTACAGAGTGGTAGGAAATTAAATGCAGGGGAGTGTATGACATAGCATCAGGTCAGGCTGTAACAGCAAATCAAAATAGGTGTTAGGATTCAAAACACCAAAAGACCTCTCCTTGCTTTCAGACAGCCCCCTAATCTTAAAAGGATACTTACCAGCAACTACAGATCACAGAACAGAAACACTAAAGCAGGAACACAGCTCTGCAGCAGACCACGCTGCTAACTTTGCCCTCATATCTACACTGATGACACCATCACAGGGCCTAATCATGCCACCTACTCCATCAAGGGTTCGTTCACCTGCTCATCCACCAATGTGATTTATGCCATCATGTGCCGGAAATGCCCCTCTGCCTTATATATTGGACAGACAGGACAGTCTCTGCACCAAAGAATCAATGGACACAAATCTGACATCAGAAATTGCAACACTGCAAAACCTGTAGGGGAACACTTCAATCTCCCTGCTCACTCCCTTGACGACTTGTTAATAGCTGTGTTGAAACAGATGAATAACAACTCACAGCTTCAAAGAGAGACTGCAGAACTCGAACTTATATGCAAATTTGACTCTGTTGTCTTGGGGTTAAACAGGGACTATGGATTTTTCTCGCATTACAACAAGTGATTTGACCTACCCCTCCTCTATGTGCTGTTCCCCAGTGTTTTGAATCCTAACACCTATTTTGATTTGCTGTTACAGCCTGACCTGATGCTATGTCATACACTCCCCTGCATTTAATTTCCTACCACTCTGTAACTTTCCTATTTTCAAAACGTCTGACGAAGTGGGATTTTCTCCCACGAAAGCTCATGCGATAAATAAATCTGTTAGTCTTTAAAAGTGCCACAGGACTCTGATGAATTTTTAGAATGAATGTGGAAAAAAGTTTCATCCAAGAAATGTTATACTCTCATTTTTCTTGCCAGACATACATTGATTCTATATTGTCTTATCATTCTTGTAAATTTTACTCCTTCATGTATGGAATCACAGAATGTCCATGCCATCAAACTATCTTCCAATTTTATTGATCTAGCTTGATGTTACAATTCCCCTGCATTACTAGGTAAAGAGTTCACATGACTAACATATCATTGTAGAAGCTTAAGGAAATCACCTCATCTTATCTTTTTTGTCTGTCAACCTTTATTTCAGTTTGAAAGGTAATCTGGGCCTAAACCTATAAAGTAAAATTCAGATTGACAAAGGTATTTAGGTAGCTTGTCAGTCTGGCCCTTATTTCTACCTCTAGGAAAATCCATAATTTGAGTGCAAATCCAGTCATGTCTAAATATATTTAAGTTATGTGCACAAAGTGGGAACTACCATAATTATGTGAAACATTTTCTTCTACAGTTCACTAGTACACTGAAACATGTGCCTAAATATTATGCTGAACAGGGATAGAGACTGCTCAATCAGGGTCCCAAAGCCTTAATACTCAAGGCCTGAATATTTAACTCATTACCTCATCTTTACTCCACTCTGAACATGGGGCTGAACTGACCCCTGAGAGCTACAACTGTGACTTTACATTCTCTTTGTTCTCCCCACCCTTTTGTCTTGATAGGACCTGCACAATAGATTTTACAACTGACCAGATATTCCTCTGATTCTGACCACATCTCAGTAATAGTATTCAGCTCCCACAAATTGTTCCAGAACTTGCTTCACTTCAGATGAATCATATGTCTGAGAATCTTTCTGAAAAATAAACAATTGGAACTTTTTTTTTTTAGTAGTTGGTGGCTTTATAACCCTACATCTTTTGAAGAGGTTACACTGAGGAAAAGTGTCAGAGGAGGGATGAGGGTGGACTGTGCGCTTCTGGCTTCCATAAACCCACAAATCATTTCTCATTATCCACTACACTGATGTCAAAGTATAAATCTCAGGTAATTTTCCTCCAAGAAGCAATGGTTAATGATATGCAAAAATATATATAAAAAATGTCTTTCACCAATATTTTAAGAACATTGAACTTCAAGTCAGTGATAAACAGGCACCGAAAGAGTATCTAATGTGTGCATGCTTTGAAAAGCTATCATTTTCATCATAAACACCTTATTTAACTTAACTTTTAGTCCTGCCCTAAAAATACATGGTGAATAGAAGGTGGATGTAATGGACAGAAAGAGGACTCCTGGTTTCAACTGTTAGCACTGAGACTAACCCACTCTGTGATGTGAAAAACTCAAAACTCACTTATTTTGTCTAGAGACACAATGTGTGTTAGGTATCTTTTACTGAACCAGCATCTGTTGGTGAACAAGACAAATTTTCAAGCTACACAGAGCTCTTCTTCAGGTCTAAGAAATTTAATCTGAGCCTCACAGCTAAATACAAGGTGGAACAGATTGTTTATCTTAAGCAGATAAGACTTATTCTAAGGGACCATTCAAGGTGAAATGGACCATTAATATTAATTTCTCTATATTTCAGTTTACCCTTTAATTTCACAGGTGGAGAAAGTATTCTGAGAAACTTGAGTCAAAAACTGGTATTCAGATAAGTGCAAAATATTATTCACAGAAATAAATCCACCTGCCTCATTTGAAGCCACTCACCTATAAACCCTCCACACAAGTGTCACACTACCTTGGAATTGAATGCTAGCAGTCCTCTGCTTTCTCTGGAGCTTGATAAGCCCTTTGCTTTCAGTTCTTGTACAGGATGACATCTAATAAAGTAAAGACATGAAGGCCAAGCAGAGCAATAGCTGGAACCCACCATGTATAAGTATATATATGTATACAGAGACCTAAGGGTGGGTTTACAGAGGGATAAAAGGAGGCAGCACCTGAGTGACATGCAAAAATGGTTTTGGTGACTATTATAAGAATAGTGCCTTTTGGTCTGAATGATATAGGATGAGGATGACTATTGCATGAAATTGTAATCTCACTGAGGACTGACTGGCCTTTTTCAAGGAAGTAGCTGAGGGCTTGATTATATTTAGAAATGGGCCTTCTACTGAGCTAACCCCCAAATTCAGACCAGTTTCAGGTTTGGTTCAGTCACAGAAAGCTCAAGTTCAAATGAGGGTTTTAAAATATTTCTCTCTCTCTCACACACACACACACCCCTCTCCCAGCATCCCCTATCAGTCTCTTCTAATAATCTAGCTAACATAATGAGTCATCAGGAGTTTCCATAATAATGGGATGAATAAGCACATAGTTTAAGTTATTAGTCTACTCTGTCCACTTCACAGAGAATGAGTCAATTTTTTCCCCCTAGAAACATTACTCCTTCTACATATAGTAAAATACAGTTCACTATCTGGACATCTTTCTGCTGATAATAAAGTAATAATTTTTGGACCATTTAGGGAATCTGTTTTAAGAATTTTGTTTGATATTGGAGACTCTCCATTTGTATGTGTCAGACTGCAAACTCCATTTTTTATGTGGAGCTGTTTTCTTTTTCCTCTGTCCTTTTACCTTCACGTTGGACTGAAATTTCAAGGAGTGGTAATACAGGGCTAACAATGGAGAGTTGTTAACCTGCACATCTCCCACTCAAATGGAGCACTCCTGGGAAAAGGATGGCTGCCACCCAGGCAAAACAATTTTTCAAATCTGAATTGGAGAGGGGTTGAAAAGTAAGCAACAGATCACCCAGTAGAGGACTTTTCCTGATCAGCCTCAGCAAAGGACCAGTCTCCTGACAAAGGGATCTGGAGGCATAAAAGAAGGGGTCTTCCCATCGCTGTTTTAGAGATTGACTCCCTCAGTCCATTTAGGTACATTCTGGAGGTAAAATCATGTGAAAGAGGAAGGGAGGGAGGATAGATACTGAAGTCTTAAAAGGTTGCTCAAAGAATGCTGGAGTGGGGAGGAAACTGAGGCAGGGAAATGTATATATGAGAGTCTTGTTTGTCTAAATCAGTATAAGTCTTATCCTAACTATATTAAAGAGTAATTGTGTTTAGGAACAAAGTCAGGATGTTTGTTACTGAAGAGTTAGACTACAAACCCAGAGGAACCACATCTATGTTCTTAAACTACTGGCGAATCAATACTGTTACTGTGCTAATGGCAGTTATACCACATGGTCCCATTTATGAGACGGGGTAACAGACAGAGAGCCTGTGGCCTAAGAATTCTACTAGAGAGGCCAAGGAAAGAGACAACACTGCAGCCCATGCAACACATGGGAAGCTTAAAGACACAAGTCTAGCATACTGGGACTGAAACATAGCTTGGTGAGTGTCCATCAGAACCAGCTTTATTATGGCTGTGTCTGAGACAAGTGTGCTTTTCAGTCAGATAAGAAGGCTACATCCTGGGCCTATGAGTGAACACAGCTTTTTAGCTAAGCTGCTTTGTAAATAAGACAGCATCTGCAGGATGAAAATGAAAAACAGCTGCACCACAGCGCTTTGCAAAACAAAAGTTTGTTTACACACTCTATGGATCTGTACAAGGTGGTCCAGACATTTTTTCCCACAGTTACCCCAACCTCCTAACAAGTCAAACGCAATCAATGTTTTACAACTAAAATATAGAGCATGGCATATTAGTTTTATCAAAGGCATGGATGCAGCATGTGATGAAAGTTCTCTGAGCATTGAAGTTGTCAGAATTTCTGTAGCTGGCAAGATGTTCTGTGCATCATTTTCATGTCAGTTTATTGGTAGAAACTGTTTCTAATGGAGAGAATGACAAGTGGAGGTGTTCACTCCCATTACAAATTATCTCTGCATGATATGGAAGTTAGCATGGCTCTGCACTGAAGATTACCTCCCACCAAGTACTCAGATGATTACATCTAGAAACTCTTATCCTAAGCATCTTAGTTGATTGCAACTGGCATAGCAATGCACAGGAAGGGAAGTGATCTCAGGTACCAGGGACCGCAAATCGTACACAGCAAGTCTCTAAAGATCCAAACCAACACTTACAGCTGCACCTGGAAATGAACCAGAAGTCAGTGAAATGTACAAAGCACTAATGGATTATGCTTTCTACAACCAACCCTGATATGCAGAAAGTTCTTATGCAGAGTCTCATTTAGACCAGTCTTATCCAGAGGTAACTAGAACACAAAAAATGAAATCTCAGTTTTTTAAACTGGAGCTAGTTTTGCTAACTTTTTCAACCATAAAAACAGCCTGAGGGGCTCGCAAAACCACAGGACTGACAGTCCCCTGGAGTGGTGATATAATAATCCAATGCCACTAATTGATTTCTACGAATGGAAAAAAAAAAGGGTAATTCTCAACATTCCAGTGACATTCTTTATTCACCAGAGCAGCATCCTATCATCAGTCATTTCAAAGTAAAACTTACCCAGATAACCACTGGTATCCAGGTCCAAGATTCCAAGTTCAATCTCATTTTGTTATTTTCTGCTGATACATCTATCCTTTCAAGTCCCTTTGTATTATTGTCCTACCCTGACTGCAGTTCATAATATTTTGTAATAGAATAGAAAAGAACTCTGCATCTCATTATCAATATGCTGTTCTTTCCTAGATACAGAAAATTTATGAAGTTGTTCAAGGATACCCAACATTAGCTTCTTTAGTACCTGGAAACTTCCCCTACCCTGATTCAGTACTCTTTATTATTACACCTTGTCTGTAGTCTTTCAATCAATTCTCTGTACTCGTGGTTTTTCATAGCCAAAAAGAAATAAATTAATATTGGGAGTAAGATTTTTCAAGGCAGCATATCAAATAGTTTACTAAATCTTATAGATTTAATATATTTAGATAATATGTTGGTCTATTATGGAATTTATATATTCAAAATTTCATTTTAATGTACTGTTCCCAGCATAGAGACAGTGAACACTTAATTATTGCACTTATTTTCCTTCAGCTATTAATATTGAAATTCTGTAAAAATAGGCAACCAAATTTGTCCATCATAAATTTGTTTAAACCCAGGCTATGATTTATTACACAGCATCTTATTTTCCCAGAGGCTTTGAGTTCCCTCACCCCCTTTATATTTGCTTCACAGCAATAAGGAATGGAAGGAATGGTGGAATCCACATTAATTTTAGAAGTAGAAAGTAGACTCAAAATACCATTGAAAGGTGAATTAGTTGACTAAAGATAATCATCCCTTCTAAGAGCATTGGCAACAACTCATTGAAACAAATAGGAATCTTTCCATTGTTTCCAAATGAACTGGTCTTGTAATTAGCAGTAAAACAGCTGTCTATTTTGCAAGATCCAAGTTTTTTTATGAACAGAAAACTTCCATTAATGTTAATTTAGGTTGCTCTCATCAATATATAAAACAAAAGTTAAAGGTGAAACGGAATTAAAGCTTTGTGAAGTCTAGCATTCCAAAATTAGGAAATGTCACCATGAATGTTGCCCAAGCAATCTTACTTTGGACCCCTTGTGCTTTTGCATTATGATGCAGCTTTTAGTTGCATGATTGCAGTCTGTCTCCCATCCCCACCCTCCAACACTGTGGTTCAATCAGTATACAGGACAGATCTGCTTTGAAGAATCAGGGGTGTGCAGTGAATGAGTCTATAGTCCGCAGAACACCTCCAGAAGGCACTTGTTGCAGAAATGGAAGGGTTGTACCTATTGTAGGGATTGGGATGGGCAAGCCTAGGCATGCCCAGAAATAAGAAGGCCCACCCCTCCACCAACGTGGAAAGACCAAGAACCCAGTTCACAAAAAAGTTTTTGGAGCAACAAATGAGGAAAGACAAAAATACCAGAATGGCCAGAGCAGGAGGGTCTTTAACTAGTGCTGATTACTCACACAGGCCATAGGGAGTTCATTCCACAGAACCCTGGAAGCTTTGAAATCAGTCACATCCAATAAGAAGCGGCACCTATAAACAACCTTGGCTGTTTCCTACATTCATAAAAAGGATTCCCTCCTTCACCATGAGGCAGGTGATATGCTTTGTGGCATTCTTGTTTTTCCTCAAGGGTATAGAAGTGGGAGCTGTGATCTGCCTCACAAAGGAGCTGGTTGCATAAGAGAACAAAAAGTGCCACAGGTCTGTTGGTCAGCAAGGGCTCAAACCTCATCCCACTTCTCCTGACACTCTGCAGGATCCCAAGGTAAATGGTCAGACACCTCTTCAGATCCAAAATCTGGCAATCCATCTCCATTGCTACATCCCAACTGCCACTCTCCCCACTTATAGTTTAGGGAAGAAATGAGCACATGACTTCCCCATATCCCATATCTGTGCCAAGGGAATATCATACCTCTGCCTCAACCAGGTCAGGCATGACTCCCAGGAGGACACCTTGAAGCACATGTCCTCAAATAGGCAATTCTTAAAATGCCAGTAGGTCAGCACTGCCTCTTGGGTGCCAGAGAGAGTATCAGGGTCATCAGATGTGGTCCAAGAATAGACCCCCAAGATGTCAAACCTGGTTCAGTTGAGAGTGGTATGATGTGTCTTCCACTCAAACATAAGTGAAGATGGTAAAATCATCTGGGGTTGATCACACCAGAAGGCCACCAGGGAGCAAATGTTACCAATATCCCTAAAGATGTCCATGGCAGCCTGATATTTTGGTCTCCCAAAGAACTGGGATTTTTTTTTATCTTAATGTAATCCTTTGAGGAAGGTAACCATTACCCTTTGAAAAGAAACAGTGTAACTTTCCTCCGTACAAACCTGAAAAAGCACAGCATCATTTTATTCAAACCCATGCTGCTTTCATTACAGTTCATTTCCCAAACCTTTTGGTAATAAGGTGATGATCATCTGTGGTAAGTCAGTTACCAAAGACAACTGTGGCCATGACAACCTGTGCAGTTTTATACTTTACACAAGTATGAAAATAAACTGGAGTCAATGAGCGAGCAAGTGGCTGATTATCTCTAATGCCCAAATGTTATTGCCCAGCAGATGTGTGTTTGGGGCAGGAATCAGACTTTCCTGGTTTTCCCATGTTTCTAAAAAAACCAAACACTATACAAACAAAGTTCACACTGGAGATCAACACACACACACACACACACAAATATTCTTCAAATTCCCATGGAATGTTTACAAAAAAGGTGTTAAAAAAAAGGTGGCACTGAGGTACAGACCCAGGGACTGAGGAAATTTTAATGCAATACTAAATATGATCTTGCTACAAGTTCATAGGGCAGCTTTGTTGCTCCAGCAATAACCTATTTTCTCCTTTTCCAGGAAGACCAGTTTCATCTGTTCCTCTAATTTTCTTCTTTCCTTCTCCCCAGCTTTAGATCAGTAATTGTCTCGTGAACAGAAGGAGGTATTAATTATTTTTACCACAATGCCTAGGAGTGCTAGCCATGGACCAGGATGCATTGTGCTAGGCCTGCTACAAACAGAATGAAGTATCTCTGTCCTAAAGAGCTTTCACTCTAAATAAGTGTTTCTCAGATGATCCAGAAGGCGGCTTGCTCCTCAGACCTAGGACAGAAGAGGAAAAAGCAGTATTTTCTTTGAGTCAGAAAGGTATAGTTGGAAACTGTGCATAAGCTACATTGGTGTTTTACCCTCCCTATGGTTTAGGTGTTCCTTGTACAGGCAGTGAAGGGAAATACTTTTTTCTGTGCATTTGGTTTGCTAAATCTGTTCTTGAGAATTAAAAATTCAAAGGAAAAGCATATATTTAGGACCCCCAAAAAAAGTGTCCAGTATGTGTCGGAAACTGGAAAAAAAAACCCAACCCAAGCCAAAAAAAATACTTAGGCAAATTCTGCTCGCTCTCTGTGTCTGCATCTTCTGGATAAGGGATCTGCACCTGTCTGTCCTGGCTAGATAATTGTGTATGTCCCATGATATGTAGAACGGCTTCTTGTCTCCACTAGAGAACTTCAGATGATGGTGCTTAGATGCTTTTATATGCCTCAGAGGCTATGACAGTATCTGCTGCATAAAATCCTGTAAAAAATATGATCCCCAATACAGAAATTTAATACAAGGATTTTGGAAGCTGTCAGTGTGTTAGTTCAGAAGATGAGGAATTAGAATACATCTGCAAAACTGTAGAGTCATGTGGCAGGATTCTATCACCCTTACTTTTGCTGACTAGTCCGTACTTTTAAAGTATTCCTGCGGATCGCTATAGGAAAATTATTACTTCTCAATAGGAGGCTAATTTAGTAACTCTTAGTCAGGGCAGTTCATAATCACTCATTTTAAACTACGTATTGCTCACAAAAAAAAATCTGCAGTAAAAGAACATTAAGGTTGCAAAGTCAAGCTCTCAGGCTAGGAAATCATAGAATTAAGAGTGTTTTAATTGACAATGAATAGTTATGAGGCCAGTGAAAGAATGAGAATCACATGATAGTCTAGTAGTTAAGGCACTCATCAAGGATGTGGGAGACCCAAATTGAAGTTTCTGCTCCAATGACTATTTATAAAAACAAAATGGGACAGTTTTTTTTAATAAGCCCTACATCAGAATAGCCAATGTAGACCCATGTAAATAGCATTGTATTTAATGTTTTAATATTAGCTCTGAATGACAAATTGATGCAACACTTGAAGTCTCCTCCTAATAAAAATCATAGTTTTGTAATTGGAATAGCTGCAAAGAAAACTCCTGAATAAGAGTGGAATGAATCATCACCATAATTTGGAGCACAGATGTTATCCTTCCCCCAGAAAGAAAATGCATAACAATTGAGTGTCACATCATCTTTCCCCATGTGTGTTCACAAGAGAACTATTCTCTCAAAATAAGGGAAAAGTTATGATTGTAGTTTGGGTAATGTATCATTCAAGACCTAAAAAACGGAAGAGGTATTTTCACCAGAACTTTCTAAACTATATAGGCTCAAGCATGCCATGGTCTAATGTAACCATACAGGAGACTAAGGAAAATTAAAGCCTTATCCCAAATCCCTGTACAACCAAGACAAGCCCTCTTGAATCACGGATACAAGCATAGAAGAGGAGAGCAGGGACTACCTGTCCAATATAGTCAAGTGATAGAACTTGGCCCCAGAACTTGCTGCCCTAGTCCTCATATCCATCAACAAAGTGTCTCTCAGAGTAGCCTAGGAGTCACTAAAATGCCCATAGTTTGCCCTTAGTGTCATTCAACTCAGGATTAAGAACTGGAGAGGGAAGTAGTATGAACTGTCTTGAAACAAAGGGCCTGCTGGTATAATGGTGAAATTATTGAATGATTTCTATGTGTCATTTCAGCTGACTGGCATCTGGGCCAGATGAGCTCTCCTAGACTAAACATCCAGCAGAGCTGGCTGGAAACAGAAGATACTATGCTACAGCTCAGAAAGAATAAATTGCTCCCTTCTTGTGCCAAGTGGGGTCAGGGGAAAGAATTACTGGAAGCACAGTTCCTTCCTACTGCTTTTGCAGAGGTAGTACACTTACACAATGAGATGAACCTATACTTGTTAATTGTATTGTGTTCAAATATATTAAGCATGTGCCAGAAATATTAACTCATACTACCTAGGATTCATGTTCCTAAATATTTCCTTTCCCTTCCACAAGCCAGACATTATTTCAGATTATCTCCCTCCTACACCAAAAGAACCCAACTTCTCTCCCTCTATCAAATATCTTAAAACAGCAATTTTTATCCCCACATTAAGGCTATGTCTACACTTCTAAATTTAGGTCAACTTTAGCTAATTCCACTTAACTAAGTCGACTTAGTTAAATCGACTTAGCATGTCTACACCTAAATTTAAAGTCGACTTCAGGGGGGAACTTACAAAGTCGACCTAGAGCATCCACACTGGATGCCTAGGTCGACTTCTAGGGGCTAGGGGGACCTAGGGTAGGTTCACGGGGATAAGAGGGACACCCCTTGCCCAGTGTCAGGGTGCTCAGCTTTTGTCCCATTGTACATGGGTACAATGAGGCAAAGGGGGACAGGGAACCTGGCAGGGCATAGGGGCAGGGTGGGCATGGCTCTGCCCTGCCCTGCCCTGTGGGGGGGCATGCCAGGCTCTCCCTGTGCCCCCCTCCCCTGGAAGGGAGGGCAGTGGTGGACTCCTGGAGTAGCCCTAAGTTGACTTAGGGCTACTCCAGGTCTACACTGGCCTAAGTCGACTTTAGGCTTAAATCGAACTAAAATGAGGTTTTATAAAGTCGACTTAATTTTCATTAAGTCGACTTTATTTTCCTTAAGTCGACTTAAGCAATTTGCTTAAGTCGACTTAAGGAAACTGTACTGTAGACGCAGGGTAAATTAAGTCGACTTAAGCAAGCTTAAGTCGACTTAATTTACAAGTGTAGACACACCCTAAGATACTGCTTGCTGGGAGAAGGAGGGAAGAAAATTAGTTTAGCATTTGCTTTTGCTTTTTGTAATAGAGTTACTCCAGACTCGTTCCAAAGTAAATGAGTTCAGAATAGCTCTTAAGTTTGAAAATTATTAGGCAATACTATTATCCATTGGTTTATTAGAGAGGCTATGACAACTTCTGGAAAGGATGACAGTATAAATCCCCTTGTGATAGGGAGTAAAGTTCATCATTTTGGAAGCTCATTGTAGCTGTTAGTGGCCAGTCAAGGCTTAAGGTGGTTGAATTTCCAAACTCCACAATATTTCGTCTGCAACAGTAAAAGAAAAATAAGATGTTTTCTTAAAACAATTATAGTTTCATTAGGATGAGTAGAGGACAGTCTAGATTTACTTTCTTCCATTTTGTGCATTTTTTGTAGGAGTCTTGTACCTCCTTCCAGCTCTATATATACTGAAGTTAGGATGGTAGTATAAATTGGAGCCCAGATGTAGGTTTTGCACTTCATTAAGTGAAAAAAGAAATGTCTCATGGCCAACATTTAGTGTAGAAATCCTGAAGGAAGTTTTCATACCTTGAGCCCTCAAGGCCACACAGCGGCCTACTATTTCTGAACAAACTGTGCCATCAAGCTTCTCTAGGAGATTATATAGATTTATTTAAAAATCAGGGCTTGCCTTCTTATTGTGTACAAGAGTCTGACCTTTGTTTCTGACAGACACCTATTTTCCTAGATCAGGCTGTCCTTATAGAATTTGCACATCTTTAATGAGAGATTGCTCCAAGCCATTCAGGAAAGGAACACAGATTTGAGAAACTACGGTTTGCAGTTTACTTCCTCTGTTTTTCAGAGAGAAGAGCTGTGCTTATCCTAAGGAAGGTATGGTGAATCTCAAATCTCAGTTATTTAACCTCTCACCTTTAAAAAAAAAAAAAAAATCTAACTCCTATGATCACTCTCCAGGATGAGGAGGCTTCAATAGCCTATTCTTGTTTACTGTCAAAAAAAGTTACCAGCTGCAGGAAGCAAGACAGTTTGTACCAGGGCTGGGAGGAAAGCAAAGATGCATATCTATTTGCAGACACTGAAACCCCCACCTTCCAATTTAACTTCATTAATGTGCCATTATCAGGAAGTCCCTTCATTCCAGCCATATGACTCCATAAATAAAGGTCTTTAAAGCAGTTCATTTGAACTCACCTTGGAGACACGCCCCTCTAACTTTTCTAGTTATTTTTCTGCATCCACTTGGACAAAAATATATGTTACTGCTGTAATTCATTTTTAACTCAATAAAATACTTTGGTTATTTGTTTTTTCCTTTGGCATTTGTGAAAGCCTAGGTGACCATGTTTACATCTGGAAAGGACATAATTGTTGATTTTTAACATACTCTGCTCTTCATTTGTTTTGTTGCAGAAAATGTTGGTTATGTATTCAGCTCACAAGGCTGATGATGGCGAGTCTATATATTAGAAACACACGACTTGTTTCCGTATAGTAATGTAGTATGAGCACTGAATAATTTTGCATTAGCAAGGTATTTTCCATCCCTGATTTCTTTGAAACTATGTACAGAGCTTCCAAATCCACTGTAGTTTTCATTCTAATAAGGAAATTCTGTTGAATTTTCACCTGGATATCTCCTAACCTCCCAAGGCTCAAATGCCTAATGCAGTGTGTTGCAAAGTCCCAAAAGGGGGAGAGCACATACAACATCCCCCCTGTCCTCCCCTCCAGAAAAACCCCAAACCCAGGCAGGAAGCTTAATATGCCATACAAGTATATGTTTATATAGCCTTCCCAGCTGAATTTCACTCTGGGGTAAATTTTCAGCAGTAAATGAGGGAATGACCAAATTTATGAGGCACATAGGCGATCATGATTATAAAGAGTGATGTTCCTCAAAACAAGGTAAATTCACAGGCAATCGCACTTTCCCTTCTCCTCAGATACTCCATCTCACCTTTCTCTTACTGAGCCTTCTGCCATTCTTTGTCAGTACTACTACTTGATCATCAAGCCACTAGGGGCCTGATGCCAAGAGCTGAACAGCAGCTGCAACTCTCATTGACTATCATTACATGCATGGGCTTAAGCTCTCAGGTCAGATGATGGAGCTTTCTGAGCTTCATTTTGACCTTAGTGATGGCTGTCACTTTTACAGATTTGACCAGATTGAAAGTGAATGTGGGGATTTAATAGCATGCCCCCATCCCAGTGGTTTTCCAAGCTATTAAATTTGGCCATACCATTTCAGATTCATTTTTCTACACCATCCTATGCCATATCAAGACCGCTATAGTAATATAATCTAATTTAAGGATAATTTCCTAGCTGGCCCAACTAATGTACCACCAGCAGAGAAAGATGAGGGCATGCCGAAAACAGAGTTCAGTGGAAGAATATGTTCCTTATGGTTTTGGTCCAAGTCTTAGAGAATTTATTTTAATTTTATGCCCAGAAGGTTGGCATGTTAAATGGAGACAAAAAGGTTTCCAAAAAACCAGTGAGGGAGAAGAGGGAGGAAATAAAACCAAAAATGGAAAAGCCTATCATAGAGCTCTGGCAGCGTATTTTCATTTCAAGCATAGCTAGTTTATTAGTCAAACAGTGGAGTTCTTATTTTAATGCTAGTTATTCATGCAAAGGCTTAAGTGCATTCCCACATTATACTTGAGGGCTAATGGACGTACTGCAACATTTGCTAGCATTAATATGTGAGTGATGCTAGAAATTGCAATGCAAAACTATTTTAGCCAACACGTATTCTGATGTGTTGCTCCCTTCAAAAATCAAAGCTCAAGGGCTTCTTTTAAATTTCCTCCTGGCTGAACAAATCTTTGAATTCCTTCCAGTTTATGTTAAGAATACTTCAGGGAAGTTTTGCCAAGTGCCCTCCCATTATTTGCAGTAAATCATTTCTCTTTTGACAATCAGCTCTCTTTCCTTTTAGGCAGAAGACAACTGTGAAAAGTCTTGAAGTTCAATGCCTCAAATCAAGGCTTTAAAAGGGCATTCCCTGCAGCTTTACGAAAGAGAGAAAGGTCTGACTGAAAATTAATGTCAGCTACATCATTCCACATTTGAGTTACATTTCACAGTAAAAACACTAGTTATTACACTATATGCGTCTCCACCTTTTGACAGACGTGTCAGACTGGCTATTGGCTTTCTGGTTGATTAATGGCCTTTGACCAATTATCCATTAACCCATCAGGGTCTGATGATTTCTAGCAGAAGTATGATCTCAATTGACTTTACTAAAATGTCTGGAGTGGGATAAATAGTTTACAGTAAAAGTGAATATTTGGTAGTTATTTTCTATCAATTGAAAAAACAATTAAATGCTTTTAAATAAATGTACTTAACTTTATACATGGATTGGTGCTTTGTATGCAGCTTGAGAACTTGATAGTGTTAAGTGGCATAAGTGGGTTTAAGACCCCACCAGGCCTTTTGGGTCACTGGAGATTGGGTTTGTGCACTTTGAGAACAGGCTCTGTACAGCCATTGCTGTCGTAAAGAAAAAAAGCCTGGAGAGTGGTAAGAATTGGGCAGAATATTACCTGAGATGCCCTGTCATGCTGGTCAGTGGAACTGAAATAGCACCAAGAACAGTTTGGGGGAAGAGGAGAGGTGATCTGTGTTTAGTAGATCACTTGCTCCAGTCATTTCCCCCTTCAAGTAAGGAAGGAGATGGGAAGGTGCCATTTCCTTCCCTGGGATTATCCTGGAAAAGCTCATCTAAATGCCACTCCTTTAAACTGTTCCTGGAAAGGGCAAAATCTGGTCCTCAATAAAGCTTTGTTAGGAAATATAAGTGAGGTCAAAATAGAAGGCCGCAAAATGACAAAGAACAAATATTAAATTTAACGTCAAATTTATGACCAAAATGAAGGATACATTATAAAAACAGAAAATTAAGCTTTGAAGGGCGGGGGACGGGAACTGACCCTAAGAACCACATAGAGTACTGTTATTCCAAAAGCCAACTTATATTGGCTTTCAATAATGTGAACATTTTTACATAAACATGGTTTCAATCTGAATTGCCTTTTAAGAAAGACAGCTCGATAACATGATAGCAACTTGTACAGAATTAAACAAGAAACATAAAATATGGGATTTCTAGTGATTGCTATTCTTTAAACATGCAGCAGTGATGATTGGTTTAAGTTTGATCTTGCTTACGTGAAACAGAACAGGAAATTTCCTTTCAGAAATACTGCTTATGCATACAATTGTGATGTTCTTTTTCTGAATATATAACTGTTTCATATGAGAGCTATGATAAATAAAGAAAAGAATGGCAAGCTTTTAAAAAGGTCTTTAAGCATGTTAAAGTAGTAAGACCAGATGAGAGGTAGATAAAGAATGGAGATAAGTTGTAGAAATGCCACAATTAATTCTCTTTTCTAATCCCTTTCTCTAGCACTTCAAGAGAAAGCAAGAGAGAAATCTCTTTAGTCTACGATACTTCAATCAACCTAATTTCAATACCTGGAAAGATGCAGGAATAAATTATTAAAACAATCAGTTTGTAAACACTTAGAGGATAAGAAGTTTATAAATAATAGCCAGCTTTGATTTGTCAAGAACAAGTCATGCCAAACCAACCTAATTGCCTTATTTGACAGGGTTACTGGCCTAGTGGATAGAGGGGAAGCTGTAGATGTGATATACCTTGATTTCAATATGGCTTTTGACAGTCCCATAAGGAAACTAGGGAGACATTGTTCAGACTCAATTATAAAAGGTGGGTGCCAAACAGGTTGAAAGACTGTGTACAGTGTAATCATCAATAGTTCACTTTCAAAACAGGTTGGTGGATAGTGATATATCTAATAGGGTTTCCCCCAGGGTCTGTCTGGGATGCAGTACTATTCAGTATTTTCAGTAATGACTTGGATAATAGGCTTTCAAAATTTGATGATGACGCCATGAGAGCACTTCGCAAGATAGGATTACAATTCAAAGTGACCTTGACAAATTGTAAATTTGGTCTGAAATCAACAATCTGAATAGAAGTGCCAAGCATTACACTTCAGAAAAAACACACACCCCCTCCCCCAAATACTCAATTATAAAATAGAGAATAACTGGCTAGCCAGTAGTACTGCCAAAAAGGATCTGGGGTTATAGTGGACTACAAATTGAATGAGCCTGATATGATGCAATTGTGAAAAAGGCTAATATTCCAGGGTGTGTTAACAGGAGAGATGCACATAAGACTGTGGAGTAATTTACACTACACTGCACTGGTCAGGCCTCAGCTGGAGTACTGTATCCAGTTGTGGATGCCACTCCTTCCCTATTTTTTTCACAACTGCCACAGAGTCCAGAGGACAACAAGAAGAGTTTTGGAAATTCCTATAAGGAAAGGTTAAAATAGGCATAGCCAGAACTGATTTTCTGGCAGGGTGTGCGATTGCCTGGGGTAAGCCCAGGCCGTGGCCTGCTTCTTGTCACGTGATTAGAAGTAGGAAGTTTGGAAGCTTTAGATGCTCCTGTTGGTAGGCAGCAAGTTAAGAGGCATTGGCAGCCTTGCTTTTGCTTGGTTTTGGGCTGGTGCAATGTCTGTTGGTCAAAAAAACAAGCAAGAGCGAAGGCTCCAGGAAAGCATCTGCTCTCATTTGTCTCTTGATCAGGGGAAGTTTGACTGACCATAAAACAAGACAAGAGTCCTGTGGCACTTCTAAAGACTAACAGATTTATTTATCGCATGAGCTTTCGTGGAAGAAAATCCCACTTCATCAGACGCTTTGAAGATGGGAAACTTACAGAACGGGAGGAAATTAAATGCAGGGAAGTGTATGACATAGGATCAGGTCAGGCTGTAACAGCAAATCAAAATAGCTTCAAAGAGAGACTGCAGAACTCGAACTTATATGCAAATTTGACTCAGTTGTCTTGGGGTTAAACAGGGACTATGGATTTTTCTCGCATTACAACAAGTGATTTGACCTCACCCTCCTCTATGTGCTTTGAAATTGTTTTCTGTATATGTTAGTGGTTCATCCTACTAAATGAGCACCTGTAACTGGTTTTCTGAGGTCACACAACCAAGGCATTACTTATGTTCACTTTAATACCATCAAGTGCTAATTGAGGCTGTAGGAAACATTAAGATGTGTACAAGAGTCATGCAAAATTATCCATGATGCTTAATGCCCAGAAAAAAATAATAAAACCTGATAAACTGACAGACATTTTGTGCTAAAAAAGTCAAATTAATTTAAAGACAAATTAACAGGTAGCAACATCAGAGAACAGTTAGAAAATAGATGTGACAGTTATCTTTCAAAAACCACTAGGGGCTCATTCCTTCAAGATGCTGAGCACTTGAACCTTAGAGCTGCAAAACTGTCACCCTTCCTGTGGAAAAAGCTTAGGATCCATGTAGTGGGCAGAAGCAAGGCCCTAAGTTCAAAATGAGTCAGTTTCTGTAAACAGGAATCTAGAGTCAAGTATAAAAGGTCCATTTGGTGAGTACATGAGCGTTTGTTTGTTTTTTTTATTTCCCCCCCAAAACAGCAAGTGTCCAAGAAGGTTGTGTATGTATGTGTTATATACACATGGCAATCTGAATAGGACATTTGGCTGAAATTCTAGCTATACATAATGACTAGTATAGGAGTAAAATAGAAAAAGCTAATTTCAGCCACAACTTCCAGAGGGGCAGCTGTGTTAGTCTAGTTCAGCAAAACAAAGGAGTCTTTAAAAACTAACAAATGTATTTATTGCATCAGCTACAGTTGCACATTGAAACCAGAGGAAGCTATATGCATGTGCAAGGAGGCAAAATTGAACTCAAAGACTAATGTCACAGTTTGTTCGGAAGAGTTTTATTTTTACTGAGCTTTGGAGGGGTTTGGGGGGGGGGGGGGAAGAGAAGGATGGGAATTCAGGGTTTTTTGCAGGTTAGTCACTGCTATTAAAACAGATTTCTTTAATAAAAGACCTAGCATTTTATGTTTTGCAGCTGAGGCAAGAACTTTGGCTGCTGCAGGCATATTGGTCAATGGATACTTCCAATGTGGGTTTGATTCTGTTTCTCCATGCTGACTCAACAAACCCATCCAATGAAACATTTCATTATGTAGACTCGGTAGGATATGTGGAGACAGCAAGGAGAGAATGAAGGGGATAGAGAGACTCCACTATTATTTTCTTGTTATTTTGCTATTACAGAAACTTTGGCAAACAATGGCTCACTTTTACAAGTCAAGTGATGTAAACTGGGTCAATATGACTCATGACTGCCAAAAAGTTGTTTAAATATAGTTTAATTGTTCCCAGTTATCTGTTCAACAAAACAACAAAATGGAAGTAAAGGCATCCTGAAGTAATCACATCACTTGGAAGGAAGACATGGCAGGAGTTTCTAAAGACAATCATCCCAGAAGAAACGGCTGCATTGCATATGCGCTTTAACAGAATACCAAATGAAACAATGATATAAACCAAATGACATAAATGGAACAACTCACGTCCTGGGGACTGTGTTCTCCCCATCTCTCAGGCTTTTTTTACCCAAATATTTTATAATCACACCCTGCATTCACACCAGTGAATACGAGTCTGGTAATTGTAGCCCCTTTCATAGGCATGTCAAATCAACAGAGTTTAGTTTCTGCTCAAGAGATAAGGTTTGGAATGTCATCAGGATTCAGTTGCATTGGCAAAGCTGTATGGAGAAGCTCACAAAACATATGCATGTTCTATGTTTGACTAACTAGTTCCAAAATCACTAAGATATTGGTATTGAGTGTTAAGGTGCTGTTATGAGCACCCCATAAACTGGCCGCCACCTCCCTTGTGATATAAAGACACAAACTGTTTCTCCTCAGGTCACATAGAGAAACTGTTTATCAGATACTCTTCCCAGGTCACATACCAGATACTGTCCCCAGGTCACATACCAGATACTGCCCCCCAGGTCATGTAAAGAACTCATGGCTGCTAGGCTTGTGACTATCAACATGCTTTATTGCACGTAGAGAACTCCTGGCTGCTAGGCTTGTGACTATCAACATGCTTTATTCGGACCCTGATTCGCTCTCAGCCAGCTCCCAAAGGGGTGGGTCATCCCCCTCGCCCATGTGCTGAAGGGCAAGTCAATCATGGCTGCTCTGGCCCCCCCAGGGATGTAGAAGGCTCTGACCCGGAACCTAGAGAGCTGGTGAAAATTCCTTTGGCCAAATAAGGACAGGAGGAACCGGGCAGCCTTTCGCCCCCCACTCCTACTGCAGCGAAATCTGGCCAATCACAGCCCTCGGCAGGAAGCAGAGGCCTAGGCCATAAAAGCTACCATGCCGCATGGAGCAAAGGAAAGAGTCTCCTCGAGTTAACTGCTAGGCCTGATCACCCTGCAGTAGGAGTTCCCCCGAGAGTGCCGGCCCGAGTCGATTTCAACCTCCGCCTTAAGACGTCATGTTGTTGCTAATTACCTGCCTGATAGTCATGGTACATATGTGAACCTGAATTACCCCCCCACGTTTACTCCTCATGATTGAATGTGAATAATTCTTCTACCTCAGTTTAAAAACTCAAGGTATTACAATTGGTGTAGGTTTGGGGATTATTGTTACACTTATAGTTTTGTATATAGGATTCTGCCTTTTTATTCTGAAAGCTTTATTCCTGTGTGACTCACTGTATGCTAAACTGTGGGTAATCACCTGGGGCTATCTTGTTATCTGTGAAGCTGACTTCTGAGTTTAGTCCAGCAAGCAGCCCAACTGTTAACCCTTTGCGTCCCAGAGGGAGACTAATAAAGATTATTATTTTTGGCCACCACTTTAAGTTTCCAGGAGCCTTCCTTCTCCCATCCTTTACCCACTGCGGACATTGAGCAGTTGTCCAATGTCTGAAAGAGAATTTTAAAGCCACAGAAATCTAAGGTATTGAAATTAAGTTCTCCTGGGCATAATTAAAGCCTTTTTTGCATCAAATGATAAAAACCAGCAAGGAAGTTAATTGATTGGGCAGCAGGATACTATTCATTTCTGTTCCAATGCCACTGTATTCTCAGACCCGCAGAAATACAGTTTTGGAGATGCTGAAGTATGGAATTTGGAAGGAACAGAATTGTACTAGGAAATATGGCCCTCTTAATATTTGTTGCAACACTTCAAATCTTAAGCACAATCACGATTGCCCCTTTTTAACCTGAGGTGATAGTCAAAGCTTGGTGCTATTGGGACGTTTCAGCTGAGAGTAGAAATTGGTGATCAATATTTCTTTGATTCAGTTTGATTTATTTACAAGGAATGTACACAAAGCCCTGCTTTCCCAAATACAGCCCTAAACCTTGTTCACTAGCAAGCAGCAGCAAACCAAAAAGCTCTCTAGATTTCCTGGATTATGAACCACTCTCATAGCCTACTGTGTGGCTTTTTCTTTTTGCCTCTGCCTCTCAGTTCTCAGTCTGTGTATTCTGCATTTACTCACATCCCATACCATTCAACAAAACCCTTCCCACTCACTCAGTCAGTCCAAACTCCCGGGCAGGTTCACAACCCTCTTTTGTCTTAGTTGAGGCTTATTATTTTACTTTGATAATATGTTAACTGAAGGGAAAGTTCACACCCAATCTCAAAGAGGTTAATGCATAACAAGATTTCATTTCAGTTTTGCTCTTCATCCCAACAACCCTCCCCAAACAGAAAGAAATAATTTAAATTAAAAACAAGAGGTTAACTATTTATGCATGTGCAATGTCTGCCAATGTGATTTCTCCATTAAGGCAGCTCAAGTACTTCACCTTTAAGAATTACTATTAGTATTGCAATTGTGCCCAACAGCCCCAATCAGAATCAAGATCCCATTGTTCCAGGTAGTGTACTCCTAACAAAAATATGTTTCCTTGACACTCAGCAATGACTTTTTTTTTTTTAAACAGTATTGAGTTAAAACTCACCCCACATGCTATTAATTCTCAATTAAGCATACTTGTTACTACAGAAGTAAAAAAATCTAGAGTTTAAAGCAATAGATTTGCAACTCGATTAGCATCACCCATTTTGACCTGGGCTTAATGGTATCCTGCAGTTTTGTGACAAAAATAAAAATGGAAATTGAAGCTTATCAGCTTTCCCTGAGATGTAAGAGTGAGTTTTAGAACATATTTGAAGGCCAGACCAAGTGGAGTAATGGCCCAGGCAGCACAAAGATTAATTCCCATATGTCCACACATGGAGACACTACACTGAAGTGTTGCACTGAACAGTTGCACCAAAGACTTGCTTTTCACAGAAAATGTTAGAAGTTTCATTCTTCCTTCACAGCACTAAGCACTCCCCACCCCGACTCCTTAGAATTCACCGCAAGGGACAAGGAGAGCTGATCTGGCTTTGCACTAAGGAGAGCAGAGACAGTATTCTCCTTTGTGATCATGTGGCACACATACTTCCCTTGTGTACTAGAGTTTTCCAGGAGACAACATGAATCCAGAGATATGAATACTGAAATAATTCCCTGAACAGTTCTATATAGTAGTCCCCTACCCCCAAGCAGGCCTCTAACTTTAGACACCCACTGGCCCAAAACTTAAAAAAAAGGAAAATGTTATAGTATTCATGTGTATCAGGAGAATAAGAGAAAAATCAATATAAAACTTTGAAAGGTGTAAACATAGAGAGTGCAATTATGTATGGTAAAGCAAACGGCAAAACAGTAATGCATGAATTTAAGAAAAAAGCGTAGCCTGAAGAGGGAAAAAGTTATCTATGCTGTTATCTAGTGAATTTTAATATTCCCTGGAACCTCATTTAGGTCACTGGTTTGGAGCCAACCCTGGAGAATATCTAGTATTGGAACTGTGCTACACTGCAGGACACAGGGACTAAATGATTCAAAAGGCCTTGTTGATTTCTAGCTTCCCACACCTATAAAACAAAAACCAAGAATCCAGCCTTCAGTGTATATTTTTGGAAAACGGAAATATTAAGTCTTATTGAGAGGCAGCAGATCCAATCCCACCAGTGAATTTAACAAGTAGCAGTGAAACTTCTGTCCCAAATTTCCACTCCCATCCCACCAGTTGGCAGTATCATTGTAATCTCCTTTGCTGTTCTTAGAGACAGATTTTTAATGGTATTTAGGTAGCTAAAGATGCAGCTGGAGGTGTAGTTGGATTTTTCAGTGTGTGTAGATGTTAAATTCCCCTAAAATCAATGGGAGTTAGGTGCCCAGAAAGATTTTTCAAAAGCACCCAGGCACCTATCTGCATCCTGATGCATCTAAATATCTTTAAAAATCTGGCCCCTTTTACCAGGGAACACTGTAGAGCATCCTGAAACCTTTTTGGCCCTTCTACTCTTGACTGTAGAGAGTGACTAATGGTGTTCCCCAATAACTTTGGCCAGTGTTGTACTGGTCCCAAGTAATTTAGTCACCTTTAAAGAATATCCACTCATGCCTGTAGTTTTATTCGTGTTCAATGGGGTCGTATGCTGCCACACTTAATACATCCCCCTACTCATACAAACTCAGCTTCCCTTGGTTCACTGAGTCTAAACAAGTAGCTCTTGCATGTGAAAATACAGATGCAAATTTTGTTTCCATAACTCTTATACCGAATCAGTCTAAGTTGTTGCAACCATAATGTATAAAGTTCTAATAGCACCTCTAAAATAAAAAGTGTCACACTGTGCCTTTCAAAAAAAAGCAAAGAGCTGGGTAAGCTTACAATTTAAAAACAAGCAAAGAGATGCAGGCAGGGAGAAATACATTGCAATTATTTATTATCCCTACCCACTAGTAATAAAGATCAAGTGCAAACAAAGCTGTTCAATATCATCCTAAAGAGACTATAGCTCTTGGCTTACAAAACAGAAAGCCCAGAAAAGTAGGGCAGAGGAAACCCAATCACCTCTAAAGCAGACAAAAACACAACATAATTCCAGAAAGATGACAAAAAGACAATTGCACTATCTTTCTTTTCCACAAAGCCTCATTTTGGTGGAGTCCTAGCCTCATCTCCCAAGAGCTGAAGAAATTATGATAAGCTTAATTCTGTTTTCCTGTTTTAAGCCTGGATATAATTGTACAATTGTAATGGTCTTGTTAGCTGGACTACTTTATGGGTTTTATATGTATTTTTTTTTAAATTATCACAATGCATCTATTTTAGGGGGAAAAGTAAAAGCACAGGGGGGGAAAAAATCAAATTAAATTTGTTCATGTATATTATGTAGCTCCTCCAGTTCATGTTTCAATTGTTGCAGGGATCTACGCGGTCATTCTCTCATTTTAGATTGTTTTTCCCAGCATTTATAGCAATTCTAGAGGCCATATTTTAGGAGATTGTATATCCAAAAAACTGTAAGTAGTTCATGGATCTTAAAACATACTATGGGCCTGATTCAAAGCACTGAAGTCAATGAGGGATTTTTCAAGAGTACTCAACATTGGACTAACTCCTGCTTACATTGAAGACTCACACTGACTTCAGCAGGAGCACAGTTAAGCAAATGTTGGGTGTTTCTGAAAATCCCATCTAAGAAGTCTTTCTAGTGAGATCAGTAGACTTTAAGTCAGTCCCTCTCTGCCACTCTCAGCACCATCTCCTGTGACAAAGAAGAGAACTTTTCCAGAAAGTAGGGAAGATTCTATAGCCAGCTGATATGTCTCTGGATTTTGAAAATATTGAACTAAGAGCTTGATCTTGCAATGGGCCAAGTGCTCTTGTGAGATGCTCAGTGCCTTCAGCAACCACTTACTATAACGAGGGCTTAGGCACTCAGCATCTCACAGAGTGCCCAGGACCTCATAGAAGAGAGTTCCAACTATGCTGAAGCCACCATAGCCACTTTGGTTGTTTTGTTTCCTCCGCTGGCATGCTGAAAACTACTTTACACCTTTATGCCTGACCTGCTTTTTAGTATCTTTTCTGCCTCTCCATCAAATTTCTGCTGTATGAAAGTTTATGTTAGTTAATCCTTGAAATCTGACTCAGCCTCTTTCAAACGCAGTTTAACTGATGAGGAAACCAAGTCATACTTCTTAGTTTGTTACCTCAGAAGAATGATCTATGTATTCATTTCCTCTTGACTAGAGCAATTCTCTTTATTGTGGTATTCTTCTTACTAATTCCAGATACACTAAATGCTTTCCCCATACCAACCACCGCTCATTTGTAATTTATTGCTTTTCCTTAGAACTCTGGATTTTTGTTCTTTCACTGACTCAGTACAAATAAATGAATTGGCTTTAAAGCCCCACTTATGTAGGGCCCTGGTGAGTTACTGAGTGGTTCCTCTGAGATACCAAGCCCTCTCAAATCTCATTGACACTATTGGGACCCAGTAATAGATTTTAAGACAAGTTGAGACCCTAAGTGAGTTGCAACTTGCGTCAATTGTATTCCAAATATTTTATGCAATTAAGTAATTGATCATGGGTGTGAGAGATTTAAAGAGTTATTTTACAAACGTAAATAGATAACAGGTAAACACCGCCACCACAGGAGGAAAAGATGTATTCAGGTAAGATTTGAAAAGGCATTTGAAAAGGCTTGAATTGAAAAGAAAGATGGTATTTCCCCCTCAAAAAGTGAAGTAATGTTCCAACATTTCCCTTATTCACTGAGAGAATGGCAAAACCATTTATTCCTGCTTTCCATTCAAGGACTGAAATAGATGGAAGTCAACAAGGCAAAGAGATACAGAAAGATTGCTCTAGGAAACAACCACCATATAGCAAAATAGAAGACAGCCTTCTCGTTCCCATGAATAAATCATCATCTGCTGTTGTCAGTGGGAAAAACCAGGTGCTTCCCACAAATGTGAGTTGTCACTTGTGTCAGCCATGTGATCTTCTCTAAAAAGACACTAGTAATTTGGTGGGGGTGGGAAGGGGAAGAGAGCTGTGTTGCTGCATCCAAATAGTCTACTGCTGCAAAAGTGGGGAAAAGATCAACAGATGGTAAGATGGATGCAGGGCCTCTTTACAGCATACCAAGGAAAGAGTTAAGAATGGCAGAAAGTTCACAGATGAGCATCTGAACTTGGATTGTTTTTCCAAAGTTTGGCAGATTCTGAGGTGTGCCTCTATCATTACTCATGGGATGAAAGAGGATTTAATAATGGAATCAGGGAGCCAATGATACACAAAGACGTAGGGAATATTTTCAAACAGTTTGAGACACTGAAGTGTTTGGAAGAGTTTTGTAATCTGACCTGTCAATGGCCTAATATTTCCAGAAATCACAAAATTAGCTGACAACGTTGTGTCACACCTAACAATGCTGCTCTTTATGGGCATCATGACTGCCATTTCACGCTAACATTATGGACCAATGGAAAAGCAAAATATTCCCTGCTCTCTTCTATTGAGATCATATAGGAAAGGGCAGATATAAAGTGATTTGTACAAGACTGTATTGCTTTTGCCTTTGTGAATAATAGATATTTAACACAATGGTAGCAGGGAGAAGAAAAAAAATCTGTTGGTCCTAACACACAATTGATGTTTAGATTGGATTATCAACAAGAAAAGCAGGGAAAGCTACTTTGAAAAGCTGGGTACAGAAATTGATTTAGTTGCTGATAAGGCAGCTTTTCTCCATTAATACCATATCAGTTATCAGAAAGCTGAAAAGGAACCACAAGGAAGCCCACTTCCTATGTGGTTTATCATTTAAGGATAAAGGTTGGCTATTTATTTAAATTGAGAAAATTGTGATATTTTAAGTTGACAATTGACTTTTCCAGGTTTTTAATAGATAACCTGAAAGTTTAAAAGCCAGTTGATGAAAGACAAATTCTTTTGGCCTGATTCTGTCTTCTCTCATACGAAGTGCAGCTGAACTATTACTCGATGTTACCTTTAGGTAGGGGCTACTGTTTTCCAAAGAATGTTTCAGGTGCTGAAGGAATTTATTTAGGAAAACTGGAATTCAAAAGAATTTCAATAGTAAATCCTGTTTTCTGTAATTTCCTGGAAAATTATCAAAACAGAAGCCTATGCTGGATGTAGTGCTAAGAGGGGAGGAAAATATATAAAAACAGGGAAGAAAAATTGACTGACAAGCTTGATAGGTACTGGGAAGGCTAAGTAGCAGGCATTAGTTTTGTCCGACATTTGTCTTTCTAATTAACATTAAATAGATCCAATTATATGTTTATATTTGGTACATAGCTACTTTGGGGCTTTTAAAGTAAGGCATGGCAATGGGATGATTTAGTTGGGGTTAGCCCTGCTTTGAGCAGCAGTTGGATTAGATGGCCTCCTAAGGTCCCTTCTAATCACCTGATTATCTTTATTTAGCCTGTCCATCTTAACGTCTGTAGCACAAAAAAAGTCCAAACCAAAAAAAAAAAACCCCTTCATAAACCTATTTTACGGTTGATTACATCTAGTAAGATACTTTGCTTTATTTTTTTTTTTAAAAGTGAAATGTACATTGGAGTATCTCAAAAATATTCTTTGCACCTACATGACAAAGTCCCAATTTTAGAAATACACAATACCTTTAATATATCTGTTCTTTTTCAAAAGATACAATCATAGCTATTCTAGCTACCTGATGTTGGTAGCTAAAGCTCAGGTGTTGGGGACTCTTACATCCCTTATTCTTTTTCAGAGCTTGCTAGATTTGTGCTGATGGAGTCTGTCTATAATTCATAAAGATACAGGAACTTCTACAGAAACGGGGCATGTAATTCAATACACTAGTCAATGCAAAATAATTCAAGGAAGGTAAGACTCACATCTATTTATGCTAATGATCACTTTATACCTTGAGACATTAATTAGAACACTTGGAATTCCATTCTTAAAGGAATGTCCACATAGGAAGGAAGAGCACAGCAAGCCAGGGTGTGAATGAACAGTGCACACCAGCCTAGTGTGCTAACTGGTCATGTGAACCCTACTAGCTTGCACTAAAGATATGCAAGCATGCACACACATAGCAGTACATCAAAGTTCACTATATCGAATGACGGATGGTATGTTTAACTGAGGCCCAGATTTTATCATCAAAAAGATCTCATTTCAATTTGAAGGTTTGGTCTGGTGCCCTGATCAATTTCCAAACAATACATTCTGACTGCATACTACGTCCTGAAATATTAACTTGACATTGTATTCTTCTCCGAAACTGTTCTGTATTGCATCTGTGCTGTGTACTCTTAACAGGTGCTGCATTTTATTAGGGCAGTAAGTCATTTTACATATGCAAAGTCCTGAGAATCCTTGTAATCAATGGAGTCGTAACACATACGAATGTGGCCTTTTGGACTTGATGGACACCTGATGATAAAGTAAGTCACTGGAGCCAACTGCATTCATCAGAAAGCAATAAACTGCTTAAATGGATGGCCTCTTCATAAACAGAATGAGCTGTCTGTCTAGGCACAAATAAGTAGGTTGGCCTAATTGGCTTCTTGACATGAGCTATATTTGCTGTTGGCTGTGTTATGAGCTGCCAATTTGCATGGTAATGAAGATAGCACATAATTGCTCCCATCCTATAAGTTTCCACCCTGCTCCTGTTCTCTATCTTGCTTTTGGCAGCAGGAGACTAATCCAAGAGGACAAGGGGGTGAAAGATCTGTTTAATAGATCTTACTATTGGAAAATTTTGTTCCTTCTATTCAGATTCTTATTTCCTGCAAAAGTGAGTCAAACAAGCTTCCTGCTGATGAGAAAATTTGCACTTTTCATATATTTTGCTTTCTGTCTCCTCAGTCTTTCAGTGGATGGGATTACACATCAATATGTTTTACGTATTAGGGCGTCAGCAGATCAGTTATGCTAGTGAGAAGACTTGAAGTAAAGAATAGTTATGCTGAAATAACGTCTCCACCCCAAGACTGCTATAATGCAGATTTCAAGAGGCATCAGTGTTGTGTTAAATTTGACTCAAAACGGTTGAACTGTAAGGGAGCTTTAGACGGAAGAGACTCATTTGACATTAGTGGGGTAATGATCATAAAAAAAGTGCAAAAATTCTCAACTCTGGTATCAACTTTATTGTATTATGTGACTTAGATGATTGAAACAATGCATTTCTATTAAAAATCTCAGATGAAAGCCACTCATTCTTTATAAGTCTATCACTACCCCTGGTATGCAATAATTGCTCAGGAATGCACTCGTGTTTAGTACAAAATGAATAATACGAGTCATGAACCAGGCACCCATTGTGCTAGGTGCTGTATAAACACAGAAGAGATCTTTCAGATGTAGTTCCTTGGATATTACATATGCCTGTAAACATCTAAGGTTTGATTTGCAGAGGTGCTGAGCACCTTCAACTTCCTGAGTTTTGTTGCCTTCTTCAGTCCTGAGGTCCTAAACTGACTAAGTGGAAAAATATGGAGCACACAAGATGTCCTGGGAAGCCCAGAGGATGTGTGTGTACTACAAATACATAAGAGCTAGGAGGGATCTGGGAGAGAAGTTGTCTTTTTGATTGGACCAGATCCTGTTGTGGAAGAGACAAGCTTCACAGAACTGTTTTGTCCCCTCTGTTAGCTGTTTCGAAATGCAGAGGCTAGCTATCCTGGAGGGCATTCTGACATTTTTGGCACTGGTGAGGCGAGGCCCTTAGAGAAGAATTATTGGATGATTTCTCTCAGTCTTCAAGCAAGATGAGATTAGTCATAGTAGTTATTGTAAATTGAGAATTTATGAGGATTCAAAAGTGCCATATTATTCTGATTGAAAGCAATTGTAAAAATCAATGCAATTAAGTTACATGTTTGCAGCAGATGGACCTTGCTGATAAACTGAGCCAAACTGGCAAGTCAGAGTGTATTCCACTGACTATTTCAGGGATTAACTGTGCACAGTGTTAGTTTTGGGATTACTAGAGAAAAACATACTTACAATTGGCCACATAATGTGGAGCTCCATTTTTTTTCTCCAGTGCTCAAAGTTAGACAATGATTTAAGAAGTTTTTTTTTTTAATTAAAATGGGAACAACTGCAAACTAGCAGAGAAGCTCTAAACTGTTTTTATTTATTCATGTAGCTCTTGCAATTTTTTAAAATGGATTTTTAAAATAATGAGAGTGCATTATGAGTATTGTATGCTGTTGAAAGGTAATTGTGTAATCAACAATGGGACAGTTTGGTGATGAGTGACATTTAAATGAAAGAGTTATAGTAAGAACACTGAGATGCTACAGCTAAAATGATAGAACTTAAAGGAACCAGTCCTGCTGAGCAACCATTTACTTAACCATAAAAGTGCTGGGACTTGCACATACAATTACTTGCCAACACAATATACAGGGGCAATTTCACATCTACCAAAAGCCCTCCTGATTCCTGCTCCATATTTATCTAGGCCACAGTAAGTTTCTGAAGTTGTTCTCTATAGGGCATTTAAACTCAAAGTTTAGTGTTATATCATGCTTCCAGGGTCCTATTAATGGAACACTAGAGTATTGTTGATAATATTACTAATATTTCCAATGTTCTAATACAGGTTGTCAAAAGGCCTCTTCACTAAAATTGGAAAGAACAATACTAAACATAACACAAAACTAGATTTTCCTCCCAGCATTGCTTCACTGAATCTCATCTAAATAATTATTTTTATTAAAATGTTTGCAACATGCTTTGTCTGTGATGCAAGCAAAGAAGTCTATTTCTTTGTTAAAGGGGCTTTCATGTTGCATGCACATGCACTCAACACACAAACTTGCTACACTGTATTTGTACATGTATATACATGGAGACATACACATAACCCTTCATTTAAAGAATTGAAGGATATGGTTGAGTATTCGTTGTACCATAAATTTGACAAATTATGGACTTTTGTTGGTTCTTAAGAATGATGAAAACATTCATAGAATATAAGACTGGTTGATAGAGAATTATGTATTCACCAGAAATACTCAAAATGATTTTCAGATGGATGTTGATTGGTGAAATATTTGCTGTAACTTTTTCATTTTAGATATCCTTAGTTTGTGATGTGAGCATGCCAACATTGTTTATGGTCCCTGACTGGATCACTGGAACTCTTAATAGAACTAAAAAACAAATGATGTACAGTAAAATACCAAACATACCCCCTCCCTCATGAAACTTCAAGATACATGGAAATATTCAAGAATACTACAAGAATACTAGGTGAACAAATTATTCCCATAAATAGCAGCAAACCAAATTTGAGAATTTTTTTCACCACAATCATCAGTCTGCCCCTTCTATTATTTAGCTTGGAGTCTGGAAAGTTCCAGGTTTGTAAGAGATAAAACTAACAGCTTCATGAGGATAGTTCTACCTTAAGTAATCACAATGTTCTTCACAGGGTCAATTACATACTTCAGCATCACCTAAAGGCCCCATAGGAGATAAGATCAGTATCTATAGTTTCACATTGATTTTTTGGGGGGGGAGGGGTTCAGGGGGTGCTAAACAGATGCCAGTTGGAAATGATACACAAGTAACAGGCTTTTAATGGTTGAATTTCTGCAGGGATGGGGTGTGCTGACGAATTTCTTGAAACTTCAAGTCTCAGGATTTTGTTTTTGCTCCAGGCATTATACTATAGCAACAGTTTAGCCAGGTCCCACAAGATAAAAAAAACCAGGCAGGCTTTTATTAAGTATCCCAGCTAACTGTGCTTATACAAATGCTTGAATCATTAGCTTAGGTCAGATACATATGGTGGTGTTTGTAGCAACTAGAAAAGCAGACCTTTTACTAAATCCCATCCAATAAATTTTAGACAAGTTGAAGGAAGAAACTGTTCTGAAACTATTACATGCCAAAGCAGACTTTGATGCAGCATGAACTTGCATTTGTATTAAACATTGTAGTTGGATTGAAAGCCTTGAACTGCACCCAAATCAGGGCCAAACTTGACCATATACATGAACTAGGCGGTCACCTAGGGTGCCAGGCTTTAAGGGATGCCAATTTTTTTTTTCTATTTAAAAAAATATATTACTATGTTATTTTTCTCTATATTGAATGTGTGTGGGGAGGGAGGCACTGAAGTCATAGTTCGCCTAGGGTGCCAAAAACTCTTGGCTGGCCTTGGCCCAAATTACTACGTGGTTCAGATTCTGGGTTATATACAAGCTGTACTTGGCACAGTTCAGGAAGGGGCTGGTAAAAGAAAAAAAGCCAATTTTATGGATCCCCTAACCCTGGAGCTATCTGCCAGTTCACTTCCAAGTTTAAAGTGAAATAGCTTCAGTACTGCTCTGCTTTATTCCTGGCTGCTTACAGTTCTGAGGGACCATTCTGGCAACTAATACCATGACATCCTGGCCATGGGACATTTCTCCCAGAGATACGCGCTGCCCCAGCCCCATTCGTAAGGTGTCAGAAGTAGTTAGTGCAAGCCTACACTACAGGAGAATGTCCTTACTCATGGCGGCAGACTCCATTTCACATTCAAGTTGACTTTAAGGTACTTTACTTCTCAGAGGCATGGCCCTGTGTGTACTTATAGAACCACCTGCTCTGCTTATTGGCACACAAACACAAGTTCATTAAACTGGAAAACTATCTGTTTCTTACTGGAAGAGGCTATTCAAACTCCTCTTGTTGCTGTTTATTATATAATCTCTCTTCCAGAAACACCACTCAATTACTTCCTGAGCCAGGGATCTTTTCCATAGGAGAATAGCCACGCATTTTGGGGCAAATGAACACTCCAACAAGCTACACAGCAACTCTGTTACAGTGTTTTAATGGATGGTGTCCACTATCAAGATACTTCATTTTGTAAACATTGTAAGCTGAAAGGGGATAATGGCTGCTCCTGGCAGGGTCTTGCAGCCAAAGACAACTCTAGACTTAAAAAACCAATAAGGATGCCAACCACTCTCTTTTAATCCCAATAGACGTAACAGAGTTCATCTATGTAATAGAAGACAGCAGCAGACAATGGCAGGCTACAACCTAAGGCACTAGGCTACATGCCCAGCTTTACATGAACCAGGTGGATTAACAGGGAATTTTCCCAGATACAAGAGTAGGGGGTAAGACACTGATTGTAGGTTTTGCATTGCAGGGGCAAACCAGCAGAAAAAAGTTGGACGCGACACTGAAAGAAGGTAAAGAGTAAGAGCTAGTTGGGCACAGAACTCTCTGAAGTGACGTGTTTAGGAATTTTTGGACAAAGGGAACTGCCTACTGTTTGTTCTACTTTTTCTGAGAAACAGGACTTTGTGGATGTTTCTTATACAAAACATGATTTCACCAATAATTTGGCTGAATTGTATCACCAATTTTTCATCCGGTGTAAACAATCCTGCAGGTTCTGAATTTTGGTTAATCACTCCAATCCAAGGGAACAGTATTGGGTATTTGAATTATTGAGTTTTCATCCATTATAATTGAGATCTTGTTTGGTCTTTTTATTCATGTATAGGTTGTTCCCCTAGCCCTTTTCCCTAAACTGATGTTCTCCATCTGCACACAGAAATTAGTTTCTCTTTCAGCTTGCTAATAGTTAGAGGTTCACAGCCAACATTCTTCATGCATTTATTCTGCTAAAAGAGACTTGATTCCTAATTTGCTTTGGTTGGGGCCCAATCTTGCTTTTCTTCCCCATCCAAAGCTACAAGATGGTCAGCAAGGCAAGGCAGGAGTAGGCCTATAGTGTCAAATGTTTTTCCCTCTTCTGTTCAAATGTTATATTTTCTAGAGCAAAGCATACTAGTAAAAATTAAAAAAAATAGACCATAATGACTCTTTACCTCAGTTTGCACAACAAATTAAAACTTAAGTTTCATACTGTGTATTCAGATGATTGCAGCAGTCAGGATCTGCTTCAGTCATCAGGCTCTGTTCTCCCATGGGATCACTGCCTACCCACTCTGTTTCAACTTGTGCAGTTTTCTATAAGTACTTTGGTCTGAGCAGAGGAAAAATCAGCCTCTCTCTGAAGCAAGACTCCCCTTACATTGCTCTGCTGTCCACCCCTAGTGGCTTCTGCTGGTCCCTACAGTACCAAATTTCCATGAAGGATTAGTGGGGAATGAATATGTAAGAAGAACCTCCAGCTCTATGGGTTTTTGGAGAGGAAAAAAGGGAACAAAGCCTAGGTAGAAATCCTCCTTTCTATTAGTGAAAATTTCCCTTCTGCTAACCACTCCATATAGAAACCAACTGGAATAGACATGAAAGCAATTTTTTTTTTTAAATAAAGGGACAGTCTGTGGGATGTAATCATGATGCCTTTCTATAACTGTATTCAAATATCCTGTGGCAGTTTTGTGTTTATATTCAGTTCAACAGATGAAAAACCTCAACAATACAGTGAAGTTATAATTTCCTATTACAGTAAGTTTTCCATAAAATAATTGAAATACAGCAGATTGTCATTGATTTCAGTAGGACTAAAATTCTACCCAGTGTTTTGCTAATAAACTGCAATCAGAACGTGTACCCCGAATTAGGAATAGGCATGCTGACAAAGAAAAAACCCCAAACCTCACTTCCTAGCATGACCCAACTATCTGCTTTCCAAACACAGAGGACAACTGCTCTTTGGGACAGGCACTAATGTTTTAGTTACTACTTATTTATCCTTTTTATTTAACATGGACGACCCTCCAATCTACCTATGTTTTTAAACTGTCTCCTTCAATCCAGTCCCACATTTCAGCCTGTTGTTGACATCTTCTACTGGACAAGTCACAGTCAGTTTATATTTAAACAAACAAAAAAACCCCAAACAAACAAAAACAGAACACCACACACGCATTAGCATCTTTCTGGTCATACAAACTTAGAACTTAGGGATCATTTAGACTCGTCCCTCCCAGACAGCATACCAAGTGTGTTGCATTTTCTTATACAAAAGAAAGATTTAGTTTTCTCTTGTGTGCCACTAGACACTCATCAGGCCATCATCTCCCCTCTTTACTAACAAAGGCTCCTCTTTTCAGGCATTCCCGATGCCCATGTTCACACAAAAACAGACTCCTGTGGCACTTTTAAAGAATAAACAGATTTATCGCATGAGCTTTTGTGGGAGAAGATCCCATGTTCACACAGACATTAGTCCATACAACAGACATCCACTAAGATCTTCTTCTTTGCCTCTCAATTTTACCACATCCACAGCTCTTGGAATCTTTTCATTCCAACCACAGCCAGTTGGCAGGGTCACCTTATATTCCACTCACCTCCCTATTCATGGTTTACCAAAGCATGAGTCTTGGCTAGGTAGAGGGCCACATTAACCATGTATGAAAACACCAGATTAACATTTCCGTTCAGTTCATTACAAATGATCTCTTTCACAAACATGTGTCCTGAATCATAAGTGCTTTTCTTCTGGAATCTTTAATCCTTTACTCGCTTTATATATTGCCACATATCCTGATTAAGTTTACTCACATGCTAAGATCAGAAGGGACCAATAGTCTGTCCTCCTGCACAATGCAGGTCACTGAATTTTAGCCACTGACTCCGATAATAAACTTCTAACCTATGACTGAGTTACTAAAGTCCTCAAATCATGGTTTAAAGACTTTAACGTACAGCAAATCCACCAGCAAGTGAGCCGTGTGCCATGCTACCTTAGTAGACTCCATTGTCCCTTGTTACTTTCTTACCCTTTGCTAAGACCATTTTAAAATCTAACTAAAAAAAGAAAGTCAAAGAGGTGAAATGAATTAACAAGTTTGGACACCATTGTTATGTTAAATATGGAATCCAGCCACTTAAGATATTTTAGTGGCCATTTTATGTCATCAACAGGAAGCTTTCAGGAATACAGAACTGCGGAAAGCTGTATTCTTTGGCTTGTTAGAGTAAAAAAGTAGCATTAAGGCAGTCTGCAGGCAGTTGTGATACATTTAGAACTCTGCTAATGATGCATGCAAGAAAAGTACAACTCATAGGAGTGCTGGCAAGAGACAACTGAACTTCATTTACTAGCTTCTGTAACCTGGTCATGGTCAGGATTGCAGCGGCCAAATTTAGTAAGTAAGAGGAGACAGTCTGATGATCATAGTAAAGCACTTATTTTTATATATATCTATACACACACACACACACACACACACACACACACACACACACACACCCCCACCCCTACCTAACATACCTTTGTGAAAAACATGCCAGGACAAATTCTGCTTCCAACCCTCTTAAGGTCATTGAAGTTGCATGGCAAAAACCAAGAGCAGAATTTGGTCCAATAAAATTCAGATCAGACCACTAGTCAATTTAACCAGAATGTACAACTTTTAAAAAACTCAGCTAGTATAATCCAGAATCTGCATACATTCCCTTTAAATAACTTATTTTCATCTGTGGTAGGGAAACATTTCCCGTAGGGAAATAAGGAGCAAATTTCTGGCATACACTACACATATTGACATCAAACAGGATTGTGTAGTTTAATTGGAAGCAGAATTTTGTTCACCTACAAGTCCGGTGGTTATACTAAACTATTGAGACATACCAAACAATTGTGATGCATCCAATAGTTTTGCAAACTTATCAAGATCAGTACCCAAAGCCAAATTTTCAGATAAATGGCACGTGCCAGAGGCAAGAATTTAAAACAGGTTTTAACAATATTGTTCTGAATTAGCATACAGGGACTTGGTCTTATCTTATGTTTTCTAATGCCAGGTGACAAGGTAACATTCTTTATAAATACACTCACCAGGCATTTACTTAATTCTTGATAACCGTTGTAAAACTTATTTGAACAAACAAAAGGTTTTGTCTTGGAGTCACTAAGCCTGCTGCCTTATTTTCTCTTTCTTGGCTTCCTGATGATGATGCATTGCTCTCCCATGCACATGGATCAGATATTACTACTCAGCATCTGGTTCCCACTCCTCACCCCACCCACGCACACTTGCTCCCCTTATGCAACAGGAAGTTCATAGTTGAAACACAGTGGTACAGACACCTGGAGGGGTCATGATCCAGCAGACACCTGGTTGGCTCAAGCACCATCTCATCCCCTTGGTTCTCTGCTACCCTCCTCTTAATTTGCAATACAGTACTTCTGATTCTAATTGATCACCCTTTGCCTAGCAATTGTGGAGATCGCTACTGTTAATTCTGTACCTGTCTTAGATCCTGTGGAAGAAGCGGAGTCTCTTAGCCCACAGCAACTGACTTCATCTAGCTTCATGACTACCTTCATTAATCCAGGCCTTTGTCAGTGGTTAGATTAGTTAAACTGGCTCTGCCTCAGACCCTTCGAGCACCTCAGAACTAGAACTGGTGCAAAATACATCAAGCACTATTTTAAATAGAACTGACCAATAAGCACACGCCCACTCTACATGCTGCTGTATATCTGCTACCAATCCAATGTGGTACTTCTTGTTTTTAAGGTCCCAAATAGGGAGGGCTCTCCAATCTGCTTCAAGAAAGCTCATTTCATCCCTCTATATCAGCCAGCATTACCAGGGACACCTCAGAAGTAGTTCCTGCCATAGAATTTGTTAAGGCCAAGGGCTGAGCTCTTTCAGAGGGGCACATGATGACTGAAATTAAATAATTTGTAAGCATCTAGAGGATTATTGGGTTAAAGAATAGCCAGCATGGATAGGTTAAGAACAAAACACAAAACAAACACACAAAACAAAACAACCAGCAAGCCAACCTAATTTCCTCCTTTGACAGGATTTCTGGCCTAATGTGTAGGGAGAACAGCAGTAGGCATGATACCTCTTGATTTTAGTAAAGCTTTTGACAGTTCCACATGACTAAAGATGGGTTCCAAACTGGTTGAAAAGACTGCATTATAAAAAGTAGTTATCAGTGGTTTGCTGTTAAGCTAGGAGGGCATATCTAGTGGGGTCCTACAGAAGTCAGTCTTGGTTGTGGTACTATTCAATATTTGTATTGCTTTGGATAATGGAGTGAAGAGTATTCTTATAAAATCTGTGAATTATACCCTAGGAAGGGTTGCAAGCAGTTTTGGAGACAGAATTTCAATTCTAGACAACCTTGACAAATCGAAGAACTGATCTGAATGCAACAAGTTGAAATTAAATAAAAATAAATGCAAAGTATGTTTATTAAGAAAAAATTAAGAGCACTACTATAAAATGGAGAATAACTTTCTAGGTAGTAGCATTGCTAAAGAGGAGCTAGGTGGTATAGGTATTGCAAACTGATTAAGAGTCAATGTGATGCATTTGCTAAAGAACTGGAGACATTCTAGGCTACACTAACAAGTGTTCCATGCAAGACATGGGAGGTAATTGTCCCACTGTACTCCTCACTGGTAGATGGAGTATGTTTATTTGGTCCTGCCTCAGCACAGGAGGGTTGACTAGATGACTCCAAGGTAACTTCTAAACTATATATTTCTATGACTATGGATTTCACTCCTGCATGTTATCATTGTGCAGGCTTTACTTTACTGGAGTGTTGGAACTTCCAACAGTATCAGCCTGAATAGCCCACCATTGACTCAATCCTTTGATTAATGTAGTTCAAACTATGAAAAGAGTAGATAGCTCTTCCGGGAGGCATGAAGAAGGACAATTAATTTTATCAATGCATGCCCAGCTAGCTTTTGTGATAGGCACCTTAGAAATGTGTGGAACAGTAACACATGGTAAAATTCACCTTTCTGAAGTTATTCATATTATAATAATTTTCCCTCTTCACCTTCAAAGGAGTTCTAAAATAAGTTACTTTGCTTGTACAGACAAAGGCCTCTTTTTTTTTTTTTCTTTTTTTGGTTAAAGCTGGCATGTGTTTTAAAAACAGGCTCTGTACTTAACTGTGAGAAAGCACATGTTTGGTGCCCTTTTGACTGGAAGAAAAATTTACTAAAAAAAAAAAAAAAAGCAGCAAATGTAAAACAGAACAAAACCCATGTGGAACATTTCGTGTCTCAGAAGGTTCCCCTCCATTCCCTTGTCTTCCTATTGCAAGACCTTTCTGCATGCTTTGGCACCACAAAAATCCTTTTTACTATTGAAAACACCAGGAATGTGTGAGTCCTTTGACGCATCTTTAGGATTGACCTGGAAGAAAAACAAAAATCACTGATAGTTTGCAGATGACAAAGACTGGGGGTGATAAATAATGAAGTGGAAAGGTCACTGATCACTTAGAATGCATGCTTTGCTTTTGTCCAGCTCATTAGCACAGCTAACCATAAAGTTATACATTTGCAAATAAATGTAGGCCCTGCTTGCTGGATGGGAGAAAATCCCAGGAAACAGTGACTCAAAGAGATTTGGCAGTTGTGGTGACTAGAAAGCATTACATGAGATTCCAATACAAGTCTGTGCGAAAAGAGCTGTGCAATCCTTGGAGAGATAGATAAATGGTGGAGGTGGGGGAGAGGGATTCACAATTGGGAGCAGAGAGAGCTTGGTGGTACTAGTGCTGGAATATTGTCTAGTTCTGGTGTTCACAGTTCCAGAAGGAAATTGATAAATCAGAGAGGGTTCAGAGAAGAACCACCAGAATGATTAAAGATTACAAAACATGCCTTACAGGGACAAGCTTCCTGAATCTAGTCCATTTAACTTAAAAATGTTAAGGGATGATATGATCACAGTCTGTAAGTATCTACATAGGGAACAGATATTGGATAATAGGCTCTTTAATCCACCCGATAAAAGATAACGTGATCCAGTGGCTGGCAGTTGAATCTAGACCAATTCAGACTAGGGAAAAAAAGTTCATTTTTTAACTGTGCAGGTAATAAGTTACACTAGAACAGTTTTCCAAATTGGTGGTGAATGGCAAATCCACCAGAACCTGAGATAAAGGCTGGATGCTATTCCATAAATAATTCTAGTTCAGACTAGAGCATATTTTAGAGAAGTTCTGTGGCCTGTGTTAGTCAGACAAGATTACAGTGGTCCCTTCCAGCTTAAAAAAAAAAAAAAAAACAAAAAACAAAAAAAAACCCCAACAACTCACAGTGCAAGTCATTGTTCAATGTAAATAGGTGAGAGAAATGACACAGTTAAACTCCATAATCAATCACTTATTTCATATCTAGTCATCACTCCTTCTAATGGAAAGATTAGAACATTTTACAACAGGGAAGCTTAAATCATTTTTACAACAAACCATATAAGCAGCATGTAAATGAGACTATTTTTCTAGATCTTCTCCCATACTGTTTATAAGTGCAAGTACTTCCACTTTAAGTATGGTGGTAGAAATTTATACTTTGCATAAGGTGTTGCAACTCCCATTGACTTAAAAAAAGTTATATTTAATAGTTTAGCAATCATCATGAATAATGTGTTCTAAAACATGCACACAAGTCTGTCTCTGCCCCACTGTGGAACTAATCAGGGAATACATGATTAGCACAGTGTGTTGGTTTAATATTAACCACATAAATTGTATTTCATATTTGAAGCATGGCCATTTTTATTTTCTGCCAAAGATGATCAAAAATAAGATTAGAACAATTGGCTAATCTTTAAAAAGCAGGGACTGTAAGCTGGCTATGATTCAAATATATACAATTGCTCTGGACTTAGTAAAGAACACTATGAAGCCACATGAGGACAGCAAACGGGAAGGGAGAAAGTTTAAATTAGAGGCTTCCTGTAAGAAACATCTGCAATGTAACAGGAGAGTTTTTACTCTCATTGCAATTGACTCCATGTGTTAGAGAAATTGCACTCTCTGGGCTGAACCTGCATCCTTCACTCACCCACATTTCCCTGACATAGTTTGAGTTATCCAATAATGCAAGAATGGGCTCTGAAATGTGTTTTTTCAAATGCTGTTGCCCAATTTAATTCAAATACTCAAAGTAGCAAGCAGAATATTTGTTAATTTGACTTCGTTACAATTTATTTCATTTTTATCAGATCATTCAGTTTTACAAGACTTTTCCAGATGATCTAGTGTAGCAGTCATGATGGCCTAAAGTTTCTGCAAAACATGGCCAGAAAGTGAGTAGCTAACATTTTGGCTACCAGTTCTGTTGTCATTCTAATGACATTGTGGGAGAGAATGATTCAGTTAATATTTTTAGTAATGTGTTGCATATACATCTCATATCCAAATATTGAAACTGAATTAAACTCATCAAAAAAAAAATATCAAGAGTGTGAAGATAGAAAAAAGTTGCTTCAAATTATTTTAAAGGATGGTGGCTCTTTTACGCTATTTGATGCTTTGTTGAAAAGGGAAAGTAAGGGATCATTTTGACATATCATGTATGTTAATTTGTGGGTAAGTGGGTGGGAACGTAGGATCCTGTGGACGATGGCCTACTCTAAATGAACAAACTGTGCCTCCCCCTGATGTCAACCTGAGAGATAAAGGATCCCTGCCAAATGCCAACAGGAGCAGTGTTGAAAGAACAGCCTGCAGTTATGAAATGGTAGGATCACGTAGTCTCACACCCTAAAGACTAGACAACAGAGTCTTGTGGCACTTTTAAAGACTAACAGATTTATTAATCGCATGAGCTTTCGTGGGAGAAAGTCTTTCTACAATAGACTAACACGGCTACCCCTTTGGAATTTGACTCTAAAGACTAGTAGTCAATGGGAGCTGGACAGGAACTCAAACTGTGACCATCTCACATAGCAACATAACATCTAGGTACCCACTCAGAGGGAATCAGATGGTAAGGGAGAAAGGTAGACAGGCATGACTCCTCAAACAACCACAGTCACAATGAGAGAGTAGGCTGCCATTTTCATGGATCCTATCTCCCTTGAAGGGTTGCTACAGGCCTCTCTGATTATCTCCATGGCTCATTAGACTTCCCTTTGTATCTGGCCAGCTCTCGCCCCATACTCCCAAGAGAAACATGAGGAAGACATTTTCCTGACAAACACATTTGGACAATGTGCCTATTAGCATTATTAAGTTCCTTATCAAACACGTTGAAAATCAGGGCCATAACTAGAATTTTCGTAAGGCTATCTGCTAAGCATCAGAGTGTCCCAGTTTCCATATTGGCAAAATCTCTCTTCATACATGCTATTGCAAAAAAGTTTGAGTATGGTGTTCCCTGCAATCTCTGATTATTGGGCTATCATCCCTTCTTCCATAGCAGGCCTGGAAACAGAAGTGATAAAGACGTCAGCATAAAGAGAGCGCCTGGGGCTATAATCAAGGTGGGGGACTGGGTCCCTCCCCAAGCCATCCATTAGCCAAGCCCTGATTAGTTGAGTAGCTGATTCTATAGCTCATCTAGACCTACAAGACATGGACAATGATGAAGGACTCTGGTTTGCTAGCTAATAAGATTTGAACAATGGATCATGCTGAATAAAATTTAATCTGAACAGCACAAGTCCTATTGTAAGAGCACCCTTGAATTCCTTTCAACTGAAGCAAAACATTGTTTTATTGTTTCAGGACAATGCAGTCATGGTATCAGTTTATTGTTGTTGATTTTATGTGGTATTTTCTAATTGCAACCAGACTTGTTGGCAACACTTTTGCTTCTACAGCAAGATCTTATTTTCAGTTGCATATAATTCTGGTCGTGCTCTGAAACTAATACATGGTCTCAGTCTAGGGGCAATTGTTAGTCAAACCTGCAAACTAATTTGTTCAGTAGGTTTTTGAATTACTAAAAACAGAAGCTATTTTTGGCTCCATTCTGCTCTCCCCACAAACACTGGTATTTGAGAGGCGACCTTGTTGCTTGAACAGGTTTTGGGCAATGGATTATTTCTTAGGAGAACACTCCATTTTCTGTGTGTATTATGGAAACATATACTGTATTAAACAGTAGCCAGATTGCACAGCACAGGATATTTTCATGTGCATTTTTTGTATCAGTGACTGAATGGGATATCCTAAAAGGCAGCTCTCAGGGAAGATAAATTCAAAATGTGAGTGTGACATTGCCTTCTCTAGGAGAAAGGAGTAAGAACATGGAAATGCATGGTCACAACTGATATATTATTGAATAGCAAAGTGAATGTATATCCTGCCAGACATCTAGAAGAGAAAATACCTTGATACCTTTCTACATAAATCACAACATTTACTTGCATATGACAGAGTGGGTTGGAGCCTACAGAAGCTTATTCCTGAAGACTCATAGGCCTTGTACACACGATCACTTCATCGCACATTAACAATCATTACCACGCGATACCAACAACAGCGTACACACGTGCAATAGGACTGTTGCACATTAACTGCCTTGTTGTAGCGCAACACAAAAGCCACCTCGACGAGGGTGGTAGCAGTTAATGTGGAACAGCTGTTGTGCCTTTCCACTCGTGTGTACACTTACCGTGCAATGATTGGCCTCCGGAAGTGTCCCAGCATTCCAAAGTCATCCTCTCTGGTCTTCCCCCCACCCGCTCTGTGGCCGTGACGAAACAGTCCCCGCCCTGATCAGATTCCCGGGATTTTTGAATTTCTCGTCTGTTTCACTTCCTGTTCTCTTCCTCGTGCAGTGGAGTGCAGCTCCGATCTTCAGTAGCAATGGCGGCCCGTCGTGGAAGACGCACACCACTTTGGAGCACGGCAGAGGAGCTGGACCTGATCAGCATCTGGGGAGAGTCCGCTGTGCAGGCGCAGCTACGCGGCAGCAGACGAAATTATGATTGATATGGCCCGAGAAATTATGCCAAATGTGAGAGAGGTTATGATAGAAACACTGTGCAGTGCAGATCAAAGGTGAAGGAGCTAAGAATAACCTATCACCGAGCGAAGGAGGCAAACCACCGTTCTGGATCAGCGCCTCCTACATGCAGGTACTATGAGGAGATAGAAGCCATCCTCAGTGGGGACCCCACAACCACTGCAAAGAATCCTGTGGACATATCGGCCCCCCCCTCATCCAGTGAATGCCAGACCTGAGCAGGATGAGAACGTGATCGATGAGAAGGAGGAGATGGGGGATGACCTAGAGGAAAGCGCAACAGCGTGTAGCCAGGAGCTCTTTGGCACCCCCGCTGAGACGTATACCCAAGACATGAATTGCAGCGTGTCCTCTGAGGCAGCAGAGGGGGGTTCCAGTAAGTTTCTCTTTCGTGAAGCTATGGCTCCTGCTAAAAATATCATTGTCCGGGGAGGGAGTGCTTGCTGTCTCAGTCCACACTCTTTACTCTGCATTCATTAGAAGTGCATCAACACAAGCAGTGATTGTGAAAAAATCATCTGTATTTAGGTCAGTAAAGGTTTTCTCGATGTACCTCCAGAGCCTACTACTCAGGTCAGATGGGAGAGCGTTTGTATCTACGCTCCCAAAGACGGATACTCTGCCTCACCAGCTGCAAAGCACAGCCCTGGGAACCATGGCAGCACACAGTGCAGCAGCATATGCTCCTGACTTGCAACCGGTGGCATGTAGGATATGTATTCTAGCTGGCAGGGGCACTCTGAGGAGAGAGATATCGGGTTCCATCTGTGTGCCCTGTGCAGAATGTTAGCCCCCCAGTAAGCTTTCTATTAGGACGTACCTTGTCCGCTTCAGCGAAGCATAGGATGTTGACTGCCCTGCACCTTCCAGTGGAATGTGCTACTGGAAGGTTACATTGGTTATCTATGCTATTTTTTCTTTTTCAGATTCAACCTTCACAAGGCCGGTGTCTACCCCAGGTGACCGCATGAGAAACATTCAGCGGCGTGCTCGAAGAAACGGAGGATATGTTTCAGGACCTGCTGAAAACAGCACAGGAATCCGCGAGGAAGAATTGAGCCTGGAGAAAAGAATCCCAACAGAGGAGGCAGAAACACAGGGATGAACTGATAAGCGTGATGGAGCAAACAGAACTGCTCAAGAGCATGATTGCTTTGCAGACCCAGGCGATTAATGTACGGGCTCCACTCCATACAGTCCAGCCGTGTCCACCTCCCACACCCCGTAGTCCTTCAAAGAATTTCTTTGAAGGCCACCCATCCCCCTGGTACACTGCAACATCCAGTCCTCCCCAGAGCTACTTTTTAAGAGACCCGCAGCTACACCCACCTGTAACACACCCCCTTTAGGTTTTAATAAAAACAGTGACAAATAATTTCAAGAGTGGCTTTATTTGTACACATTGAAAATCTCATAAGGTGCACCTGATGCATCCTGGAAGTTAACTAGGGGAGGGCATCATTGAAATAGTCACTGAGTGCCTCCCTTATGCGAGCAGCTTCTCCTTGGGCCCCCCCTAATACTCCTAGTGGCTGGCTGTTCGTATGCTTCCTCAAAGCGCTGTCCCGCCATAGCCCACCCTGGAGAAAACTTTTCTCCCCTACTTTCACAAATGTTATGAAGGACACAGCACAACACAATCACAGCAGGGATGTTGTCCTCCGCCAAGTCCAGCCTCCCATACAAACAGCGCCAGCGCCCTTTTAAATGGCCGAAGGCACACTCCACAGTCATTCTGCAGCGGCTCAATCTGGAATTGAACCGCTCCTTGCTGCGATCTAGGTTCTCGGTGTACGGCTTCATGAGCCATGGCATCAGTCGGTATGCTGGGTCTCTGAAGATGACTATGGGCATCTCCACATCCCCCACTGTAATTTTTCATCAGGGAAGAAGGTACCCTCTTTCAGCTTCCGGTACAGACCAGTGTTCCTGAAAATGCGGGCATCATGCACCTTTCCCGACCACCCAGCATTGATGTCCGTAAAACGCCCCTTGTGATCCATGAGTGCTTGCAGCACCATGGAGAAGTAGCCATTCCTGTTCATGTACTCGGTCGTGAGATGGTCTGGAGCCAAAAATCGGGATGTGTGTGCCATCTATGGCTCCCCCACAGTTAGGGAATCCCATGGCAGCAAAGCCATCCACAATCTCACGAACATTGCCCAACGTCACCGTCCTCCATAGCAGAACGCGATTGATGGCTCGGCAGACTTGTGAGAGGGCTAATCCAATGGTGGACCTCCCGACTCCAAACTGGTTTGCAACCGACCGGTAGCAGTCAGGAGTTGCCATCTTCTAGACAGCAATTGCAACACGCTTCTCCATGGTTAGGGCGGACCTCATGTTGGTGTCTTTACATTGCAGGGCAGGGGCCAACTCTGAACACAGTTCCAGAAAGGTTGCTTTCCGCATTCGAAAGTTCTCGTCATCCACTGCTCGTCATCCCACAGCTGCATAACAATGCCATCCCACCACTCGGTGCTCGTCTCTCGCGACCAGAAACAGCGTTGCACCGTGTGCAGATGATCGGTGAAGGAGCTGAGCAACGCGGTGCTGTTGCTCTGCATGGCATCGATCAGCCCCTGCCCCTCAGCACCCTCGTCTGACTCAGAGCTCATTGCGTACTGAGCTACCAGCCAAGATGTATTTAGAATGCTGAAGGCGACAGTGGAAATCAGAGCAGGATCCGTGCTGTCGGTGTTGATTGCTCGCAAGTGGTGTGGTGTGACACTGCACTGTTGAAAATAGGCACGAGTTGCTATTGGCAACGAGGAAGATGCAAGGGGAACACAGTGCACCACGGGAAACAGTTTACCCATGGTGCTTTGTGTTCCTTTCCTTCATCCCATGATTCCAAGCGCCGATTGAGGGAAAATTGAACTGTGGGAGAGGTGCCCAGAATTCATTGCACTACACCATGATATTGCAAAGAATTCTGTTGCGTTGCAAGGAGTGACATGTGTACGCGCTATCCCACAATGGTCATGTGTTTTTTATAGCGCGATTGCCATGTTGCACTTTAATCTGATCGTGTGTACATAGCCATGGACTCTATGATCATCTAGTCTGACCTCCAGCACAATGCAGGCCATGAAACCTCTCCCACTCCCATAATGAACCTCTAATTTATGACTGGTTAACACTTGCTGGTTGATTCTCTGTATTTTAAAAACTCTTTAAATCACAGTTTGAGGACTTTAATAACTCAGGCTGAAGAAATTTGTTAGTTTTTAAGGTGCCACAGGACACTCATTTTAGCATTTACTTGTACACATCTAAGTAATTCTGTTCAGTTGTCCTTTCCTACCACAACACCATGGAAATGTAGATCTAGACAATGCAAAGAGTATGTGTTCTCTGTAGACTTGGCTCCACTGAAGACTGTGTACCTGCGGTGAGCCTCCTCCCTCAAACTGCAGGCTGTGAGTTGCATTGCCAGACGTATATTTGCGGAAGTTACGTGAATTGCAGCCTAGAGGGGTTTGAGCAGGTCCCGACCCCACAGAAGTTCCCAAGTTGTGGCAGGTCACATTGCTTCTGCAACATGTCAACCATGCCTCAGCTGTGACATATTATTGGTGGGACTTACACTCATGAGCTTGCATTGCTCTGCTGTGGCACACACTTCCCTGATCTAGGGGCAGTTGATCATCATTTAAACAGACATTCATCTCTCAATCTGAGCAGGCCTTTTATTGGTGAGCGCAGGTGGACGACAGCCATGACAGCTCCACAAAATGGGGAACAGAGGAATGGGACAACTAACGTGAGGAAATTTTCTTAAAGGAAGGAGGTAGAAAGAAATATCCTGAAATATGCCTGTAAGAGACTTCTATAATTTGCCTATCATTAAATACTTTGACAGGAAGATGGATAGATGGACAATATTCTCTTCCTGTTTCTCTGATAAAGGAAACAGAAAAATATTCCAAAAACTGTTTTAGGTTCCTGCTGCTATGGCTACTACAAATGTATTAGGGAAAAAAAACAAAACATGTATTGATTGCTAACTGATCTGCTTTTGTCTGAAGACACCATTTGTTGGCAACTCAGAGAAGAAACTTAGAAATGGAGATAGCAGTAAAATGGCAAGTTATCAGCAGACAGCTTAGGAGTAGTTATTCATGACCATAGCATAGAGCTGCCCAATCCATCATGCTCTCAAGACTACAGCAGACAAAAGAACACATTTTCTTAGCAAACTGGATAAATCTTAAAAGAAATTAAACTGCCTAAGTTCAGAAGGGCTGTGATGAAAATGGTGTACATCAATTATTCCTCAGCATTTATTCCTTCAAAGCAGTCATTAAAATGTTGCTAAGCTTTTTTTTTAAATTATATATAAGTTAGAAGTACTGAGTAACTATCATCTACTCAGAGGAAACACTTGCTTACTGAGCTATGGAGAGTTGTGATTAACCAACAGTTTGTTTAGCTGAAATAAGATTTATGTATATTTTCACATATTTAAAGGTGCACTTTTACCAGATTTATGAGAGGAGTGAAGTAAATGGTGATGGCTCCAGCAGAAAGAGCTAGTTAATTAAAACTCAGGAGGTGAGGGGGGGAAGGGGCTTATAAAAGTGCTGTGAAACTAATCAGCCTGTACTTGAACGGATTACTCAGGGTATTCTTCAGATGAAAGCAGAGGATCCAACCCTGGAATGCACAAGAGAGGCATAAAGAGAACGCTTGCCATCTGATGGGAGTTAGGAAAGTACAGAGATAGAATGACTTATTACAATATATTGTGAGAAGAAATCAGGGGGCAAGGCCCAATTATTGTTTACTGAAAGAACAGCACAGTCAAGACACAGCAAATACAGCAACTCAGCCAGAGGTTTAGAACTAGCAATTCAGATGACTGAAGGAATGTGAAGTTTACCCAGAACAGGATCAGCTCAGAATGAAGAGCTTTGTTGGATTCCCGAAGCAAGGCAGTGGACAATTAAGGCAGAGAAAAGCATTTTCCCCTTTGCAATATTATGATAAAGCTTGGGAGGATTAGGTTTTTAAGATGGAAAATGTTGATATCACACACACATGCAAACTGATGACAGTGATATTTCAAGGTAGAAAAATGCTACTTCAGACCTTAGAGCTTGATTGAAGTATAATTTGTATTTTGACATGCAATGTTGACAATTTTCAGCAGTTTGAAAGTTTCAAAGCTTTAACTTTTGGAATTTCAACGTCAATGATTTTTTCTGACTCCTCCATAATTTCCAACCACTGAAAATGTAAATGGATAAAAAAACATTATAAAAACCCCCCCCCCCCCCACATTCTGCCATGTTTAATTATGGCATTGAGCCTGAACATTTCATTGGCATGCAGGATACTTACATTCCAACGTAAGGGAATGCTAAGCCATCATACCATCTCTTCTGCACCAACCAGTTGGGTTCAGCAGTGCTAAGAGTACATCTGTATGCGAGTTGAGAAGTGTGATTCCCAGAGTACCTGCACTAGCTCTGCTTGAACTAGCATCTAAAGATAGTAGTGTGTCCACAGCAACACAATCCCACCTGATCCCTTCAGCATTCATACAGATAAATAGTCCAAGGTACTGCCACTTTTAGTCATTAGCAGCATGACTATTCAATGTGAGCTGGGAATTGCACCTCCCCCATTGCACTACCGATGAAGTACCTGCAGTCTCAATCCCCGTGAATACCCACGCCTGTTACTCGCAAGTGGGCAAGGTACAAAGAGGCATCAAATTCTACCACTGAAGAAAAGTGTGTCTGAAGAGATATGGAGATAAACGTTAGATCACAATGCCAAAAACAAACCAATGAAGTGTTTTGCTAGATTCAGACTGAAGCATTTACTACTGGCTCCCACTGGAGATCTTACTCCAGTCTACTAGCTGGAATAACATGGCTTCAGCACTCTAACCCGTGCAGGCCTGGATTCCCATTCACTCCATTATGTGCCTGGCTTTATGTTGTTCTTAAGCGCTGCTCTCCTTACCAATGCTTTGTAGGATCAAGGCTGAAGTTTATTTTAAAATATGACAGGAAAAGGCTGAAATGCTATTTATTAATTGGAAAGTATCCGTAATTATATTGTGGACTGCCATTGATGGCTAGCATAGTTCCCACAAAACCAATGACCAAAAGCTATCCTGTGTTTCATTGCTGTCCCTTCTCTCTCGTAACTGCAACTAACTGCTTGCGTTACAGTACCCATGCCCACGTCTTGCTGTTTTCGGAACACTTTCTATTTCAGTAGAGCAGCTCACCATGAAAAACAGGCACCAGAAAGATAACTATAATATTTATTATATTAGAGAGACTTAGAGGGAATAGTCTTTCACTAGTCACTCTCCACCGTGTATGGTGTCATTTGCCTTTGATATTCCATTGAACCCAGAATGTGGATTCAAATTAAAACCTAGGTCCTCTATGTTGATACATCACTGCATTTTGCTAGAATTCATACAGGCTTTTTTTCAAAAAAGACTTGCAAGTATTCTGTTGAAATACTGAAATGATAGGACAATGCCATTGCTGGCTCCCTTGGCATCTACAGGAATCAAGCAGACCTGGCACCACTATTTGGATGATCTATTGCTGCTTTTTCTGTTCTATGCTTTCCCCAGTTTAGTATTACTGAGGTGGAGTTTCCATGAAGTCTCTGAAAATTGTATGTAGAACTGGATAGGGAGAGAGAGATTACATCAAGTTTCTACTCAGCTTTGTTTTGGCTAACCTTTTTTCTTAGCCATTCTGTCAGTTTCCACACTTTATATGCTAATCTCTAATGTTTTCATTCAAGCAATTCCCTCCCCCACCCAACAAATCTCCCAAGTTTGGGAAGTTTAGAAAAACATGCTACTACTTTATAGAAGATATATACCACCATCTTTAATTCTATAGGGCACATTGTGAGATTCAATAAAGTATGCGATCATATTTTGGTTAGGCACACTCCATACTGGTTGTGCAATTTGGATATCAAATCTATTTACCTTTAGGAGGTGCTTCAAAACAGCTAGTGTGCATTGCTGCTTGATCTTTGCTTAGAGCTAGGTAAGGAAAATGTCATCAGACAAAAGGGATCAAGTAAGATGGCATGGATATCCAAGTGACCATTTTTCCATTAGTCAAAGGCATGTCAAAATCACTGTTCTGTGCAGTGTTTCAGAAAACTATAGGGCTAGTCTTTTTGGAGATGAATGTATTAGCAACCTGGAACACACTAGCTGGTGCTTAGCCTTAGCGATTTGAGCCACATTTCCATGTGCAAATTAGTAGTGTTGGGTAGCTGGACTGCCCCTTCTAGCATTATCTTGAGCTCTATATATGTATCCTGCACTTAGGGAAAAGGACTCATTACACTTCTTCTGGCCCTATATCTTCTTAGGGCTGCAAACTCCCAAGTTATTGCTTTGTGCTAGATGGAACACTTGGTTTTCATTAGACATTAACCTATCCTAGTGATCAAAGGAGTCAAGATTCTTCATTTTAATCCAACGCATTCAGACAAGTTTGGTAGAAAGTTGTAAATAAGTTTCAGCACAAATTAACACTTCAATATGATCTATTAGTTTTTTTCCTTTAAAGTTTCCATCAGACCATGCTATCCATTGAGCATCTAAAGCTCATCAACCACATACCTCTATCACCAAACTTTAATGTTTTACATAGAAAACTAAGCAAAACTGAATGACAAGAAAAATTCTTGCTGGTCTTGGCCAAGACAGATTACACCACTCCATCTGTTTACATCATTGAGATGGTCTTCTTTTGCACAACTTTTAGCAGATCTAGAGTATCTTATATCCTGAGATGCAGAACTCAAGGAGCTAGGCTTGGGCAATATTGCAAATGTTTTGCAGATAGAGAAATGTGTGCATTTTCCTCATATAATGTACCAGAATTGTTTTAAACATGATGCTCAATTTTACATAACTTTGTTAAGTGTTAAGGAAATTTAATCACAACATAGCATGTAAAATAGAGTAAGATGCATCATGGCAAATGCAATGCTACAATACATGTGATTCTCAGTTATGGCTTTAGGAGTGTGAGCTATGTTAAAGAGAAGGGGAAGTGCATTGCCTTTAGCAGTGACCGCTAAAGGCATTTCTGGTCTTCTTGCAGCAACTCCCACTTCATGGGCATCATCTATAGACCAGCAGTAACACATGCTTCCTTTGGTGCAGGCCCACATACACTTGCTAGAAGCGTTATGGCCACTCCCTCCCCACATGTGTGTAAAAGGGGTAGGCCTATGGTAATTCTCTTCACGCACACATGACCCCTTTGACAATGATGGATACCATCATAATCTTTCTTGCACTCAGGACATGTCTATACTAAGGGCACTACAGTAGCATAACAATGCCATAACTATCCTGCTGTAAGTCTGTCTCCACTGCATACTACAGCACTGAAAGGATTTTTCCACTGCATAGGAACTCTTCTCTGAGCAATGGTAGCTAGGTGAACAGAAACATTCTTGTGTGATTTAGCTGCAGTTATTCTGTGGTGAAGTTGGCATGGTTACTGCACTCAGGGACACAGTTCTTTAATACTTCAGTGTCATAGCTATACTGACCTATATTTTAGCATAGGCCAAGCCTCAGTTGTTGTAGGCAGATAGTTTCTGTACAGGGAGCAGCTGTACTCTATGGAGAAGGAGTTGCTTTCACTCCCATTTACCTCTAAAAACACCCATGCTATATGGAGCAGCTATTGTTACACACAGATGAGGGTGTGACTATAGAGAGAGGTCAACCTCCATCTTAAGAGCTGGAACAGCAGACTAACTGCAGGCCCTAGTTACTGTATTCTATTAAATTTAAATACAGATAGCATATTAAATACAAGCTCTCCATGCTATACTCTGAAAACCCCCACAAGCAAAGATGACCCTAATCTGACCCCCAAATATTTGAGTTATACATCTGTATTAGTTAAATAGCATTTCACCAATAGAGTTCGGTATTCACCTACTAGCATACACCATCACAATGGGAGCCCATGAAAAACGTTACATTTCTTCCAAATCTGTTTTCTATGAGAATTAGAACCTCAACAGCTGAATAAATCTTTTTGAAACTAGAATAATATTTCTCATCTCCTTTAAATTCTGCTGTTGAATATAGCATTTTTCTTGTTTCTTGCCATTAGGCTATACTTCATGTTCTCCTAAGATAAATGTGCTGGCTCAACTAGCACATGAAGTAGCCTTTTTTTCTTAGAATTGAAAAATAAGATCACATGTTTTGGTTTGCCAACTGTCCAAAAATCACGTTGAGCAAAATGGATGAGACAACAGGGTTATTATATAGCAGCTGATGTGAGTCAATGGCTAGTGTTCAAAGCAAACAATTCTAAAATGACTGAGTTCAGTATTTATCATTTGCTACTGAAACCATGCTAGAAGTATCTGAACAAAAAATTTCCTTGTAAGCTAGAGCCATATCCTGTCTTAATACCATGTTTACTCCAAACAAAAGCAATATGGTTTGTGTCTGAATATCAATAATGGGATAACTTTTGGGGGGCTCCATATCAAATCCCTGTCAAATTGCTCAGTTTAAAAGACAAGTTGGAATAAGAGCAAATACTAATCAAAAGAGGAGGAACTCAAGGCATTAGATGATCCAATGACTGGAAACTGAAATCAGCAAAGTTCACATTGGAAATAGATATGTTTTAAAATATGGAATTAGATGTCTTGACTTCTATTCCAACAGCTAAGTTACGTCTCCCTTGGAATCCTTAAATCAAGACTGGATGTCTTTCTAGACACTATTCTGTAATTCAGCTACAAATTGTGACAGATGCAGCAATCATGGGGTGAAATATTGTAGCCTTGTGCTTTGCAACTTAATCTAAATGAGCAGTAGCACCTTATACATTTTTAAATGACATTTACACTGAAATCTTGGGACAAATGACAAATACATGGGATGCCGTTATATTGTCACAGTGTTGTCCTCTTACACACCATCCCTTTCACTTGCCACGTGAAGAGTACCTTACAAGAACTGGAAACAAATTAAGACTATGGTAAACCTCTGTAGCATGTACTGTGTTTTTCAGTAATGCCCTTCATTGACAAGTGCTGGAGAAATTGCAACAACTCAGGATAGCATCCTTGGGTATGTCTACGCTAGCAATTTAGGTCGACTTAAGGACCCTTATGTCAACCTAAATTTCTCCATGTCCACACTGGGCTTTCCTTAAGTCGACTTAATAACAACCCCTCCTTAGGTCAACTTAAGCCTTACATCGACTTCTTAAGTTAACTTAAGGACAGTGTGGATGGGGAAAAGCCCTTAAGTCTACTTCATTAAGTCGACTTAATGCCACTGTGGACACCTACGTCCAATGTTAAGTTGACTTAAAGTCCACCTAAAAGGGTCAACCTTAGGTCAGTCCACCTAGAAGGGTTGACCCTCTTTTTCTAGTGTAGACATACCGCTTGAGAGCAACACCATTTTCATGCTCACTATCGCAGCTCTACTGGTTGGTATAAAGAGTGCAATATCATGGCCCAAATCTGATATGTGCAGTCTGTTTCTACATAGACATTTTACAAAAACAGCTTAGATCACTCAGGCAGTCAATGCCACTAAGACCACTCTCCCTACAGCCAGTCATCTGTGGTATCTTATTGATGATCAGTCTAGTTTCAAGATAAACACTTTATTAAGAACAGAAGCAGAAATCTGATATCTCCCTACTAGTCTCTATCTGGAGAATGTGACTGCTCTGAGCTTCTTCCGTTTCTTTCCCTGTGATGCACTGCATATTGGATAACAAAAGACTGTGTAAAGAGTAGTATGCTAAGTATGGCATTTCTACACTTCCCAGGGAAGTCGCTCTACAGCACAATCAATATTCAAACTATCCTCTTCATGGGAAAAAAAAAAAAAGAGCCAATGAAAAGAGATAGCCTCTTAGCCTGCAGTAATCATTTCAGGGTCTGAGGCTGAATCAGAGCAGGTGAAGAATAAGTTCCAAGATCAGTAAGTAGGTTCCCAAGAACTCCCCACCCTGTCCCCTGATGATTTCATCTACAAACTGTAAGCTCAATTGTCAAAGCTAATCATAAAGCCCGTGTTAAAACAGTAGAAAATGCTTAGGTACAGCAGACCCAAATGACTTTATGGACATCTCTCTGCAATGTTTCTATCAACTATGGTAACTTGTTTCTAGTTTTGCTGTGATCCAGTTCTTTATTCTTCCCTAGTTTTAAGAAAATACATTCCAAAAAGATATGTAGCTTCAGGGTTCATTGCTCTTGATAACAGGCAGTCTGCCAAAGGTTAAAATACTTCCCTGAACAACTTGATGGGAAGCTCCACTCCTGCTGGGTGGGGAGCATACATGCAGCCAACCAGAGTTTGCCAAAGAGTGACTAGTTCTGTCTGGGGAAAGGGTGTGTAAATTGTCCACTGAATGCCATGATACAGTGAATCAGAGATTCTATAAAATGCTCTGATACTCTGTGTGCATTCTTCCAGGGGCAGTTTGTTTCTACTACATCCTATCTGCCCTAGCCCTATGGCAAAGTAGATTGCACTTCCATGGGTAAGTAGTACTAGCATCTCCCTTTAACAGGGTGTGATGAGAGGCACATTCTTACACCCCCAAGGCATGACCTATGTAACTTTTCTGTTCAGTTTTACGATGTAATTGTGTGATTTGATGTCAGATATGCTATACCAGGTTCCTTTGTGACTGCTCACAACATATTCTACATAATTACCATGGTGCCATATTTCCTACAGCAACCTGTGTATACAAATGTGAAGCACATTATAGGGTTCAGACTCTCAGGACTATCTCTAGCACAGAAGCAGGAAAATTACATGACAGAGGAAATGCAAATACCCTCCCTGGTTCATATAGAAGTGAAGAGAATGACAGCAGCACAGAGGGGGAAGGACTGTCAGGAGTTTGTAAAAACAAAGACAGACCCTTTGAGAGGGGAGAAGCTGCAGGCTTTCACCTGGAAGCCTCAACTCTTGCAATCAACTTCAAGCAAGATCTGGGCCCTGCCTTGTAATAGGCAGAGAATGGCTGCAAAACACTGAACAGCCAAAGATGTTGCGCATAATCTTGGACTCCGAGGTCAGTTTAGGTAGAGATCGTAGATTAGTAAGTAGTTTATACTTTTTATTTGATATATCTTACTCATGACTCATTTATAGTATGTTTCTGCCTTGGTCATTTTCTTACTTGAAATGGTACTCTGATCAATAAACTAGTATTTGTTTTATCTAAAGTTGCATGGTCTTTAGAGGGTGTGTATTTGGGAGGCAGGTCACAGTCCACTTTGTTAAGTGGTTGGATTTGAGACTATGGTGATTGGGAGTGGGTCCCAATCCTTGTAAGACAGTGGCTCCTGGTGTGGTATCTGGGGCTGGAGGCACTTGCTTGGAGACAGACACCTGTGTGGCTAGTGAATTTACACCCACTGCCTCGGACCAATTACACGCTGGTGGCTGGAGTGAGTGGTCACCCAGAAGGGTGGGGTGAATTGAGGTTCAGGAGCAGGACTCAAGGGGGTATAGCGGCACTCCACCCTGGATCTGGAGGGCAGCCTGTCACACAGGGAATATGAATCTGACCCCATATGTTCTTCTAAATCAACCCCTTTTCTAGTTTCTTCACCTCTTACTCCTTTAACCCTCAATTTTCTTGCCCTATTTTATGGACACTGGACCAGCTCTGCTGCTTTAGTGAAATCCCATGCCTTGTACCACACACATCTTTTACAGGATGTGCCACTTTTCCTGACCTGACAATAGTTAAAGACTTCGTATTCCAAAAAATCAGCCCACAAGAGTGCTCACCTTAAGAATGTACATTTTCCCCTACCACTTACTGCATTTTCATTTTCATTTTTAACATATGTTCTTCACAGAGCCACTATTACATCAGGACATGAGACTTCTGGAATCACTCTGCATTATCTAATCAAAAGTTTTATAGTAACAGTGACATTACCTACAAATGAACATGCAGTGTAATTGTGTTTGATACCAAACAAATCTGAGTCACAGTTTTCGTTAAGAGAAATTATGCCTTATCAAACTCTTAGAATTCTTTGAGAATATTAACTATAATGACAACAGTGATCGCAGTGGCGAAAGTGCCAAGGCTTTCTGAAAGCTCAAGTCCAAGGTTCCTCACCAAAGGTTCTTAGGCAAAGTAAGTCATGGGATAAGGCAGGCAAGTCTTGTCATGGACCTATAAACAACAAATAGTTTTCACAGTGGATAGCATTAAATAGCAGGGTCTCACAAGTATCTGGGAATAGTGCTGTTCTATATATTCATATATTACCTGAAAATGGAGAGGAACCGTGAGGTGGCAAAATTTGCTGAGGTTACAAAATTACTCAAGATAGTTTAAGTCCAAAGCAGATTGTGGAATATTATAAAGGGATCTCACAAAACCACATGACTGAAGAAAATGACAGACTAAAGTCATATTAAGTGCAAAGAAATAGAATCCCAACTCTACATACAAAATGATGGGGCCTAAATTAACTGTTACCACTCAAGATAGGTCTTGGTCATGGAACAGATGGTTTCAGAGAACTATCCACAATGTGCAACAGCAGTCCCCACCACCTTACCTCCCCATCTGCCCCCCCAAAAGACCCCACCACTCACACCTACCAGTGTAAGGAACCATTAACAAAGGGATAGACAGAAATAGCTAATGACAATCTGCACATCCATACCTTGAATATTGTGGGCAGTTCTGGCTGTCCCATCTCAAAAGACATGGCTTAGAATTTGAAAAAGTTACAGAGAAGGGCAAGACAACAGAGTCCTGTGGCACTTTTAAAGACTAACAGATTTATTTATCGCATGAGCTTTCGTGGGAGAAAATCCCACTTCGTCAGACGCTTTGACTCTGTTGTCTTCCTACAATAGACTAACACGGCTACCCCTTTAGAGAAGAGCAAGAAAAGTGATATGGAAGCTGCTCTATATCCCCATATGAGGTGTCATTAAACATTGTGACTTTAGGTTGGAAAAGGCAACTGAGGAGAGATGTGATAGAGATCTATAAAATCATGAATGGCATAGAAAAAAGGAATAAGGCAGTGTTATTTACTTCATCACATAAGAACCGGGGGGCACCCAATGAAATTGACAGCAGGTTTAAACAGATGTAAGGAAGCGCTTTTTTCAATTCCATGGCATTGCAGTATCCAAACTTCTGACACCCAGAAGCTGGGACTGGATGACCGGAGATGATCACTCAACGGTTTTCGTGTTCAGTCCCTTTCAAGCATCTGGGCACAGGCCACTGTCTGAAGACAGATACTGAACTAGTTGGATCATTGGTCTGACCCAATACGGCCCCTGTGTTCTTTGACTAATAGAATTAACTGGGCTTTTCATCCGAGGATCTCATCTCTCTGTATTAGTAGGTACATTTTATTGTATTTTGATTTTACACATGGTAAAAATTAAGGACATAGGCTACATGATTCCTGAGATTAGCATGAGGACTGGATTCATGTCTGAACTCCCACATATTACTTACTGGACTATGTTGACCACCACACACTTACATTTGAAAAATAATGTCCATTATTTGGCAAAACAATGCTTTTATTATTCCAGAAAACACATGGGGTGGGTGGGGTTACACAGAAAGCCGACCACTGACCTAAAGCCCTAGGCATTGGAGTCATTACCTCAGATCAGGAAAGGCTGAGAGGACAATGAAGGTTGTAAACCCAGCTTGGGAAAGGATGTCCTACATTGCATTCCAGCAATTTCTGTATAGCCATGAGAGAGATGCTCTGGAGGAAGTCGTATTCAATCCACATTTTGATTATGCAAGCCTTGAGGAAGTAAGGAATGAGAAGGGCAAATGGGGAGAGCCCAGAAGAATATTACAGCTTTCGTTTCAAAGCTTGGCTTGATTCCCCCTCTCCCCAACTGTTTGATGTTGGTTAATGTATTTTTATTATTTACTAGTATCAGGGCCAGAATAAGGCTCTTGGAGGCCCAGGACTGTGCACTTTTGTGGGTGGCATCAAGGCTGGGGGCTGGGCGGGCCAGCACTGGGGCATGGTGATTGGCCAGCGCCAAATTGATTTTTGCAAGGCAGCATGCAACAGGGCCCCCGTTAACCTGGGGCTGCAGCCCCTAAAACCACTTTGTTAATCCAGCCCTTAATAGCATAATACTTCCATCTGCTTATTTTAATTCAAGCACACTTGGGCTTTTGTGATATTTTTGTAATAGTACTGAACGACAGATTAAGAAGGTGGATCTAATACTGGCATCAGTCACATAAAGCTCTACCAATATCACCACTGCACTCAGAGAGAGACCTTACCTAAAAACAAATGATTAAGTACCCAAGATAGTCTTCTTCAGTCAGTCCTAAGAACAGACTGATCAGAACAGGGCTGACAGGGTAAACTTCACTGCACAGGATAAAAGAATTGCTTTGCTTCCACAGACTTACTGATAAATGTCCCACTCTAACTCTTGTGCACAACACTGGACGTTTACCAAAAAAACCAAATACTCACTTGCCTACGATGAAGCCCAAAACCAGCGCATTTTAGATCACTGGGTATCTAATGCCAATGAAAGCCAAAGAATTTCACCATACCCTTTCCAAGAGATTTTATAATTTGAAGTAGTTTCATCCAGTCACATCAAGACATACATGTACAGTGTCCTGCATGTGGAAATTAAAGCAGCAATTTGCTGGAAATATCTAGAATGATTTACATTTCTGCCTCTCTTGTATGACTTTCAGGGCAAAATGTTTAACAGACCACCTTAATTTCTCCCCTTCCCCAGCCCAGTATGTGTAGGCAGATTTATTTGCATGGCAAATTAGTCAGTTACATAGAGTTTCTGGTTCTGCATGAGCAATTAGAGATTTTATGCAAATGATTGTTACAAATTTGGCCCTAAAAAGCTGTTAGCTAGTACTCAAATCAGGACACTAAAAACCCATCTACTTTAGGAATAGGAATTTATTTATTGGCTTTGAAATACTGGACACACCTTTTTAGTATCTGGTTGTCCATTAAGCCTTTCCAGAAGGTCAGTAACTATTAATTTTTGTTAATATATGCATGCCAAGAAGAGACACTATCAAGGTTTGTCTCAACTCCCTTTGACTTGTGTGTGAACATTAAATTAAAGAGAAAGACAGTTGCTAAAGAAACAGATGTTTAGTTTCATGCTTCCAGGTATGCACAACAAAAGCTAGAAGATAACCCCTCCCCCATCCCAGATGAAACACTGGCTGTCGCAATACATGCCTTTACGCTTCACTTAGCTTCTTCAATGAGCCCAATCTAGACCAAAGGTTCTCAGCCACTGTGTCACCACACAGCAGTAAGCGTGTTGCCGAGAGCCAGGGAGATGGCTGGATTTGGCCTGGGGACAGTGGGCTAGAGCGTCCTGTAGTCACGATATGCAACCAAGTGTGTTGTGACTCTCAAAAGGTTGAGAGCCACTGATCTAGACCAAGCTACAGCAGCATATTGTAACACCACCTCACAGCATCACCTTGGCAACCATTCATTAGGCCAGTTCAGTATGCTGCACTGGCTCCCCAGAGCAGGATGTGCTTTTTAAATCCTAGCCCTAATCTAGCCTACATTATTGCAGCGTTATAGATCAGAGACTTTGTGCAACCCTGTAAGAATACAATCAATCCACGCAAGAAATACGATTGATGGGGCTTGGAGAGAGGAGAAAGCCTCACAGCTGAAATTACACTTCCCTCTGGAGCCGAGAGCCCTTACGTGTGACGCATCCTTTTGCTGGAGATCAGGAAAACCCCATGTATTTCACAAAACGAAATGCTGGTGACACATTGTTATGAAATCCTGCCCCTCCCCCCAACAGAGGACACTGGACCAACTGCAAAATTCATCCCATTCTATAAATATACACAATATACAGACCATAAAAAACATCATCTGAGCAGCACAGCATGAAAGACTCATATGCTATAAAGCTTTGACAATTTAAAAAAAAAAAAAAAAAAAAAAAAAAAAAAGTGTTTTTAAAACACAGAATACTGCAGTAATGGTTGTTTTACTCTTGGCTAGAGTAGAAGCAAAGTCCACAGCAGTTGGACATAGCATCTGCTGCACAATTACCTTGTGCTTCTATTTTGTTAATTACATTGAAAAATTTGAGTCTTGTATTTATTTTCTTATTTTGGGAATTATGGCTTGCTATGACTGCGCACAAGAATCAGGTGAAAGGGGGTAAAGCAGCAATCTCAGATTCCACCACATGCATGCACGTGCAAAAGAAGTGTACAAACGAACCAGTGTGTGCATGGATATGCTCTGCTTCTGCCATCTCCTTTTTTGCTGTGCAGCAAGTTGAGTGAGATATACAAGCAATCCTAAACCAGGTAGGTCATGATTTCAGGCAATGA
>ML685793.1:21319595-21354994 GCA_007922175.1 Pelusios castaneus | reverse complement strand
TTATATGCTACCTCTCTGGGGCTGGTAGGAGAATCCAGTCCCTCCACATTCTCTGGGCTCCAGCTCAGGACCCTGTACTGCATAGTTAAATCAAAGCCTTTACCCATGTTGCAGCTTTCCTTGAGCTACTTCTCTTATCATCAAGTCTCCCATGTTCTTCCCTAGCTATTCAGGAAATCTTTCAAGCCTTCCTGTTTACTCAGGGCCTTGGCAAACACCTTCTGATTCCCCCCACTTTTTCCCTCCAGCCTTTCCTCAGTGGCACTCTCTCGGTAATTAAACCTGGAGTGACCTAATTTTCCTCAGGTGGAGCCCATTCTGTAATCAGGGATGGGTTAACTAGGGGCTCTGCAGCCCAGGGGGCAAGCCACCCTGTTATAAGCCTTTTATCTCAGAGATTTGGATGAGCTTAAAGTGCCAATCTCTCTGTATATATGAATTTTATTATCAGGCTATGGCTCTGACAATCACTGTAATTAACATCTACCCTGGGTTATTTGGATTCTAAATGATTTTGGGCCACCCAATAGAGTTATTCTGCATTACATGAGCTGAGCTCATAGTTCTCAAGTTGGGCCAGATTCTGCCACCCTTACTTTGGCTAGTTATGCAGTCCTCATTGATATCAACGTTACTACATGTGAAGTGAAGTATTTCTCAGTGTGAATAGGGGTGGCAGAATCTTGCCTAATGTGTGAAACCTTTCTTCTTTGTACATGTAGCAGTGTAAATGAAAGGCTGTTTTCTAAATACTGCACTTTTGAAAGTAGACTTTCTTCTTCCCCATGCAGCTGTCATCCCCAGATGCAGCATGTTACAAAGACTCACTATGTTTTCTATATCATGGAAGATTTCTATTCATTCAGACTTGAGGCTCAATCTGGAGAAGAACTGAGCACCCAATATTCCCATTTATTCCAGTGGGATGTCAGGTGCTCAGTAGCTTGGAGGAAGTGCTTAGTGCCTCTTAGGCTTGAGCCCTTTCTTTGAGGTTTTCCTTAACCTGAAATTAAACCAAATCTAGAGTGAAGCATATGTTTTAATCTTTGAGTATAGGCATAAAACCACCCTTCCTGTGAACTGGGGTCATCTTTACCATAGCCTTCGGAGGTTTTTCACCTTGTGTAATATCTTGGGTCTAAGTAACAACCATAGCACCTCTGTCTTCTCTATTTATATCCTTCTGCTTTTATGTCAGTCTGTGTTGTGATCCTCTGTGTATTGTCTGTGCAGTTATGTTTTTCATGTTATATAAAGAAGGATCTGACAGATGTTCAATGAGTAGATTTATATGACCCAAATTTATACAAGGGAAGAATTGAAGCATTCTGACTTGTATATTTAGTATGTTTTTGAAAGACATTAAATTTCAATATAGAAGTTACAGACAGTTTAACATTTTATTATTTCCCAAATGGCTGTTGCAAATGTGCTGCAATTATCTGTGCATTTGACCCTCACCAGCATAAATATACTGTCAAGCCTAAAAAACAATCACGCCGCTAGATATGAACGAGTTTGTGAACAAGTTGTTCTGGAGACTTGCTGCACTCTCAGACGTTCAGATGAACAGAGGTCAAAATGAGCTTACCTTTTAGCCAAAAAGCTCCCCAAAGCTGGGAAGCCCCTCAAAGGAAATTAAGATTAAAGGGGTTTAGTTGATGACCTTTACTGATTATCTAGCACAGTTTTGATTCAACAAGGAGATGAAGCTGTCCATAAAAGGCTAAAGTACAACCAAGCTTGACACAGACTAAGAGAGAGAGAGGAAAAGGAGGAGAAATGATATGGGAAATATGCCATTAATTTTATTGTGGTACCATAATTCCAAACAGATGAACATTAGGAGTAAGAAAAAATATATAATAACTGTTTTGATATAACTTGAAGATGTTATTTTCTAAAAGGCATTTATAGATGGGACAGCCCAATCTCATTTGGAATTTTATAAAAGCTTATCAAGAAGCTTTGTGCAACGTTTTTTTTATGATGGTCACAGGACAGCGTGTCTAGTAGAATGAAGAAAACATCCTCTCCAAAATGAAAATGGTGCCATTGTAAACTGTGTGCCTTGAATAAATGTAGTGGTGGAAGGATGAACATACAAAACAATTACACTAAAACTGAAAGGAAAACAGTTCGGGAAAAATATGCATCTCACTTTCTATATATTTTAACAGATGGGATATGAACCTCTGGTTAAGAATCAGATAAACAAACAGATAAAAAACAGATAAACAAATAACAGATTAAAAGAAACAGATAAAAAAATTAGTACGTGTGCATCTTCCAGGTCCAGCTATAAAGCAGTCAAAATCTCAAGAATTTTTACCTTGAAAAATTGTCATTTTTAATTAAAAAATTTCAAAGTTTGCCATTGTCTGATCTTGGGTCCCAAATCTTGGCTTAAACCTAACTGAGATCAGAATATAGCTGCTAAGCCTCTCTCTCAATTTTATAGCTTTTCTTTCCTCTTCCTTTATTTTGATGATAATTTTTTTCAGCTGGGTCTCCTTCACTCTGAAATTCCTTTCTCTGTGCACATCTTTTTCTTTAATAGCTTTCTTCTATTGTTATTCTCTGCTGATTTTTTTTTCCTGTTTCCCCCTTATTTTTACCTCTTCCTTCCCTTCTTCTGCTCATTTTACATTTCTCTGTGTTGTCTTTTTGGAAGAGACATTCTCTCAAACAAGTGACCCCCATCTCAGATAGTCATATCTTTCCAGGGCTGTGTGCACACTCTATCTATATAGGAGAAAAAGTCTCATTTTTCAAAACAAAAGAGGAGTCTTTTGATCTTTTAAAGACTAACAAATTTATTTTGTGCATGAGCTTTTGTGGGCAAAGTTCCACTTCGTCAGATGCCAGTGTGGAGATGCACTCTGGCATCTGACGAAGTGGGACTTTGCCCATGTAAGCTCATGCGAAAAATAAATTTGTTAGTCTTTAACGTGTCACAAGACTCCTCTTTTGTTTTGTTGAACTAGATTAACACGGTTTCCCCTTTGGAACTTCTCCTTTTTCAGTCACTTGAAGCACTATTTCCTCTTGCATTGTGCTGTCCTTAACCAATCAAGACTAGAAAGTTAAAAGAAAGGACTGGGAGACCTAGGTTTAATTCAAAGCATATTGATCATCTTTGACTATGTCTACTCTTACTAAATTTAGTTCGAATTAGTTAAGTAAGCTTCCTTAATTCGAACTATTTTGCCAGTGTAGACATAGCCTTTGTGACTTGGGAAATCCCCTTCACCTTTCCGTACCTCAGCTGCCTTATCTTTAAAATGAGAGAAAAAAAAACACTTACCCCCCTTTAAGCCTCAGGAGTAAAAAGATATATAAAATTGTTATTACTTTATTATATCATGTCACAAAGCCAGTTAGTAGTAGAAAAATGTATGTACTTTTTGAAGAGATGGGCCTATTTGATTTGTAAAACAATGTACTTTTCAGCACAGAAGTTCTTGCCCTCCTGTAGCTCAGTCACTCACCCTCCGTTCAACTATAGTGCATGATAATCTAACAATAATGATAAGTAATAAGAATAAGTTACACAGATCATATAAGCATCTTTTTGCTGATTAGTGTGTTATACTGTTTTGAATTAGGAACCAAATTATGAAAGGGATACTTTGAAAGTAACCACCCCACATGGGATAAGACTAACATGGCGATGTTAATTCTAGAAGCTGGAATAGCCTCTTGCCAGTTCAGTCAGAAGATTTTTATATGAGAGAAATGACTGCACTCCAACTTACTATGAACAAATGGAGAGTATATTTTAATTACATTGTTTTTTCACTCTGTTGGATCAGTGACAAAAGGACAAAAACAATCCCTTGCTTGCTGTTCAAACTTCACAGACTGAAATTGTTTATTTCCCAGGCCATATGACATGAACAAAATTAATATTACTATAAAGCTATAATCAAGTAGCAATATGAAACAATAAGAGAATGTCTCACTCATTGACAATGAATCATATCTAAGTAAATTAGCATAATTAATAAATGGAGGAAATCTGCAGGAAAACTGAAAATACAACTTTTTATAATGGTAAATTTTATAATAGTGACCTAATGACCTCTATACAAAGTAATGGCCTTTTAGCCTGGAAAATCTCTGAAAGTATTGATCAGTTCCAAAGTTTCACTGCATTTGCAGTTCACCAATGGGCAAAAGTGATTTGATTTGAGGGAAAAACTGAAAAGGGAAAATTAGTTTTGTATCTGTTTAGCAGAACATCAGGCTCAAGCACTTCTGCAATTGTCTATAGATCAAACAACTGTTTGATGGAATTCATTAACACCTTTCACTTAGCAATATCCATCCCATCTCTGCTATCTTTTCCAGACCTAAAGAAGAGCTGTGTCTTCCATAGAACAGTTGTGTGTGGATTTTTAAAATGTATTTTCATGTATGAATGGTATGCTTTGGGGTTTGATTAGAGATGAGGCACAGGGTTAATGTAACATTACTATTTTCAGTGATCCATAATCAGCAGATACCAAGATGATTTCCCACATGGAAGTTACGTCCACTGAATTATCAGTTTTATTTCCTATTGCTTTTTTATTAACCATTCTTTTCTTTCCCTTTTAAGAAAATAATAATAATAATAATAATTAATAAAAAGCTATTGGCCAGGTTCATTACTGATGTAATTCCATTTACATCAAGGCAGCTAACCAAAAGGAGAGTTTGATCAAGAGACTTTAACATTCATCTGAGAGATTCTCTCATTTCTGTGACAGAACATTAAACAGAGAAGGGTAAGTGCATATTTAGCCACTATTGCACTGAACCTTTAAGATTTTAATAACCATAAATTATTGGCACAGATGACAGTGTTTTTCTGAATGAATTGAAAGCTAATTCTTAACTATTCAAGTTATTAGCAATATTTATATAATTAAAACATGTTCTTTTAGCATCCATCAAGTTTAAACTCATTTACTTCAAGATACATTAACAGGAAATTGTAAAGCAGGGCAGTATAAAATGAATAGACATGTAAAAGCTGATAAGTAAGGTAAGGAAACAATGGGTCCAGGTTGTGCTCCAGAAGTGATTCATGGAGGGTTTCCTCTCTATACCCAGCTGTCCTTTACCATGTCTGAAAATGCCAGGCTGCATTACCTTTTCTATGTGGTTTCTCTGCACTGTTGGATACCTTTTAATGGAATATTGAGTAGCAGTTGCAGCCTGGGCAGGTTGTGGGTGTTGTGAGAGGACATTATGGTCTCAGAGCTGGTGCACAGCAACAGAGCTTTTACTTAGCCAGGCCTTGTCTCATATGGATCCTGGAGAATCTGTGGGGTCAGTTAGTGGGATTTTTGCCCATTTTGAATAGAAGCCAAATGTCTTTCACCAATGCAGTGATTTAAGAAGAGCTCTATCTGGGGGAATTTCATGGAGGTTTGTTCCCCACTAGTCCCTCATTTGGATGTCATTGTTGAAGACCAAGATCTAGTGTAGTGGAATTACTTTTATCTGTATAGGATGAAGGGAACATTGCAAAAGTAAAGAACAAAGCTAAGTAAAGAAAGTTATATTTGTAGGTTTCTTTCTACTCATAACAACCTCTGACATTGCCTACAGAAATCCTTGTGTTTGTTCCTGTGCAAGTTCTCTGCAAAGTCAGAGAGACATGATAATTGCTATCTGATCTGCACTGAAGATGGATCATTAGTTTATTAGAGCATTATTTGATGCTTGATTGGAAAATAATGGTATAGTCAGATAATGATGTTTTACATTGTATAGGCACAATATTTAACTGAGTTATTGTTGGTGGTAACAGTCATTGCTGCAAATATACAGCATCTCATGTAAACACATTTTCATTTATTTGCCTTAGCCTTTGAGTAAATGCTTTATTTGCTTCATCTGATTCCTGAGGCATTTTACCCTGTGGTATTCATTATAAAGTTTAGTTAGCTATAATTAAAGCTGTAGAATTAAGTCTGTGGGCTTGTCAGGATCAGCCTAAGAAGAATGAACTTCATAATTTCTTTCCTTTATTCTGAATTTCAAAAGAGAGAAAGTTTGTGAGCTTAAAATTTTACTCATGTGAATAACAATGACTTATATGAACAGCCCCCTGACTATTCTGAAAATAAGGGGTTATAGGATCAGACCAAGATTGAAACAGAGAGTCCAAACTGACCCACTTGCCAAAGATGTGAGCCTCAATACTCCAGATGACATCAACAAGAATTATGCCAGTGACCCTATACTAAGGAGAAAAGAAAGCTGTAAGTGCCTACATTTCATAATATCAAATAATTCAAGACAGTAAACATTGAACAAATACAAAGTATTTGGAGGATATATGTTTTCAAAATATTGCTCTTCCACAGATGGGAAATCTGGAAGCCAGTTGAACTTAAGGAGAAGGAGTTTATCTTCTGTGATGGGATAAGAAATGCATGGAAAGTAAATAAAAGTTTGCAAATAAACCAACCAAAAATAAAGAGACATCAATTTGATCTGTGGCTAAGACCATCTTAAGGCCAGAGATGCTTGAAAAATAAAGGAATGAAAATGATGTTGAAACAGGAGCTTGGGCAGGCTAGTGTTAGAGCACCTGGCTCTCAGCTCTCTGCTCAGTCTCTCAGGCCAGAAGGGTGGGAGGTGTGAGATAAGGGGTTCCGAATCCTGTTCCTTCCTCTTTATCAGGTCCCAGCCCAGAGCCCTGCGTATATGAATCTGTGAACAGGAGATGCTGTTGTCCCTCCCGCTGTCCTGGGCTATTTCCTACAAGTCTGTTCAATTTGGGGCATACTTGGTCTAGTTCAATGTACCAGGTTCTTGCTTCCAGTAGGGTTCTCTCTTGGGTCCCGAGCAGCACCTTGCTATGATGACAGGCTCCTTTGGGTGGGCCATCCATAGGCTGGTGTGTGCAAGCCCCACAATGTCTTGGGGTCCACTTAGTCAGTCATCTCCGGTGCTAGGGTTCCTTCACACTCTTCCTTGACTGGGAAGCTAATGATTGCTTCCATCCCTTCAGGCAGGGAGATGGCTGGTTCCAGCTTCTTCACCAGTCAGCTCTGAACTGAGCCAGACTCTCTTCTCTCTCCTTTAGGCTTGACGTTGGCTACAGGCAAAACAGGACAGGTTTACTAGGCCCAAATGCTCTCCTTATCCCTTTCCATGCTGGTGGATGGTTTCCCTGCTTCACCACACGTCCATATATTTCAAAAGAGCTCCATAAACCTGGGCACTGTAGACTGGGATATGGCAGTCAACGCAAAACACAGCCATTAAATACATGATCCAAGCCTGTGAATGCATCTTAATATTTAGATCTGTTTCAGGCCAAAGTTGTTTGTTGGGAAAAAGGGAGACAGACTATGATGAAAATGGACAAGATGATAATTAAGAATATGTATTGCTAATCTATTGCAAATTAAATCAGACTGCATTGTTATAAGGCTACAAAATGTTAAGTGCCACATAGCCATCCATTTACTCTGGGATTCAATTTACTAAATGTCTTCTGAAATCATTTTTAGAACACAGTTTAAGGGCCTCTTTAAAATAGTGAAAATTGGTACATATCTTTGGATCTGACTGCAACTGTGTCCAAAATCATGCTTAGATCTTCAAATGAGATTTGTTATTCAGGAGCTCCACGTACAAATGAGTGAGTGATCAACACACATTATAAATACTTGGGTTATTTGAACATTTTGATTTTTAAATGTAAGTTTTTATCATTCCATTTTTTGCAAAACTGAAAGGTCCTGCAGCAGTGGCACTCCAGTAAGAACCTATATAATATCCATTCAACCAATCTATAAGGCAGATAGAGAAAACTTGATGGGTTTGCTTTTGTGAGTTGAAGTTAGTTGTATCTTGGTTTTGGTTTATAGTAAAGTGTGAAAACCAGTTATTGCCTCACTTATCCACAAGAGTACTAGCATGAAGGGGCAAGGAGCCTTATTTCTTGGCTCCCTCTCAGCAGTCAGGTGCAAAGGCAAACCCCTCTAGTTCTGATATGTGCCAGGGCATCTCCCTCCATGCACCCCATGGGCAAATGCAGGGCAGAGATAGATCATGGTCCCATCTATCTCATGAACCAGCCAGTATAGGTTGTTGGATATTTAGAGGGAAGAACTTGTCCCTGAAGGATCTGTGGGTACTCTGTCATTGCAGTTCAGGCCACATTTTGCTTTCATTATTGAGTATTTCTTTATTGTCACTTTTTGCTACCTTCTGAACTCTGGGTATTGGAGTATTCCTAAACGCCAAATTTGCTTTTTATTTTTGGCCCCTTTTATCATCTGGGACCCTTCCTTCAGCTATATAGTACAGCTGCTATATGGTCATCCTTGCTCTCTTATCCAGAAACTTCCTTCTACCAGCATCGTGCCTTGGGATTCCTCCGGATTCTTTTTTTCCTTCAGCATCTTGATCTCTAAGCTGCTACTTCTTGCTTCCAATTTATGGACCCTCTTCAGTTTCAGCTTTCATTTAGCTGATGGGGTCTCTCCCCAAATTATATAGCTCATAGTTGTGGTACGGAAAAGAGAAAATGATCATTTAAAAAGCATTTGCTTGGTAGCCATGAGGTACGTCTTTGTGCTGAAGCATGGAAGACTTTAGTTCAAATGCTGGACACAATACAGAAATTACCATTACAAAGAGATGCATCTGCCAACTGTTACGACACTGGGAAATCTGAGGTACCACAATTCCCCCTCCATTTAGAACAGGAAATCACTGTGGTATCTCAGATATTGTGGTATAAAGCATTGGCAAATGTTAACTTTTTGGACACTGTTGGACACATCCATCCCTGGGGCAAACCATAAACTATTCCTCCACTCTGTTAGATTCACTGTCTTTCTAGTATGGAAGAGCTGAGAAAACCTTGACAAGAACCACGTCCTGTACACCCATATGGATGATATTGCTTCGGTATGGACTTGAAAGTAATAGACTCTGGGGCTATGTCTACACTTGAAAAGTTAGGTCAACTTTATGAATTCGATTTAATAAGGTCGACTTTAAGTTGACTGAAAGTGGACCTTATTAAGTCGGCTTAACAGAAGTGGACTTAACTTTTCAAGTGTAGACGTGGCCCCTTTTTGACCTTAAGTCGACTTAACATTTTAAGTCGACTTAAAAAGGTCCACCTAAGCACTACTCCATGTCTCCACAGGCTTAAGTCGACCTAATAAAGTCAACTTAAGCGCTAGTTCGAATTAATAACACCTCGTTTTAATTTGAACTAACTTTTCCTTAATTCGACTTAAGGAGCGACTTAAGTCGACTTAAGGAAAGCCCAGCGTAGACGTGGAGTAAATTAAGTTGATTTAAGCCTCCTTAAATTGACTTAATTTGTAAGTGTAGATGCACCCTGGGTCAGCAAAAGATGAACCATGCCAACTAGTATGCTTATGCTTGTCTTTCATTTATCACAGTCTATGTTAGTGTAACAGGAAGAACTCATGCACAGAGTATTGCATCTTAGAAGTAAGAGCTAGCCCTGTATTTGGTGAATTTTAAATCTGTGTTACAAAATAGTGTGCCTAATGGAGGATTTGTTTTGAAAGTTTCTTTTTTCTTCATATTTCTTGATTAAACCAGGTTATGCAAATAAGGATGATATGATAACATTGAATAAGTACACACTGTTGGTATTTTAATCCACCTGGTTCATTTATAATTCAGGCAGTTTATAATTTAGGGCCTGACCCTGCAATTGACTCTGTGGATAGAAACCAGCAGGAAAACTTATTAGTCAACATGGCTCTTCCTGCAAAATTTTAGGGCACTGGTCTGCAACCTCCAGCATGCATGCTAAAGATGGCACGTGTGCCTATTCTGAGTGGCATGCAGGGCTCCCAGCCCTGCGGTGCCACAGCTGTTCTCCCTTGCTGGCCCTATCTCCCCCAGTGGGGCCTGAGGCCACAAGAACCATCGCACGCACAGTGGCTCCTCTCCCCTGCTGCCCCGGCCCTCCAGGTCAGCCTTGGGCTGCAAGAGCTGCCATGCGCGTGGCAGCTCTTTCCCCTGCAGGCCTTGCCCTCAGCACTTGCTGAAGGTTGGTTGGATGTGGCTGGCACAGGGGCTGGCAAAGATTGCTGACCCCTGTTTTAGGGTTTTCGTCTCCTTCAGCTCTCCTTCGTCATAAAAATCAAAAATGGATGATAGGGATGGTTAGGATTGAACAAATGGTGGAACTGATGTGTGTGTCTATAAGGTACTTCTCTCTAGCCATCTACGTTAAGTTTCTAAGGCGTCTAGTGCCTCAGTTTCAACAGAGTGAACAAAACTGTGGCACAGTTTATGCTATTTTATCCCACTCTCCATGCTTGCAGACTCTGTAAAAGTTTGTATGTTCCTTTGTTTGTTTGTTATGGGCATCATTCATGCACTGAGGTATATTTCTTGTTGTTATCAAACTTGGGAGTCACTACAGATTGAAGGATATGTGCAACATGTTTGCTGTATTTTTAAGAATTGTTTGCATTTCTATACTTCCCCATTTTGTTCATTTTCAATCTCTGAGCAGACCTGATAATATAATAACCCCAGTCCCAGCTTGTTTCTTGCTGTCTAAGCCCAGTGAGGTCCCATAACTCACACACTGAAATCTCCACCAGATGATCTCAATAAACGACCATCAGGAATGTACACACAATCTTTGTTTAGGAAGGTTCCCAGACAGATGCTTAGGACAGACTGTTTCTCTTTTTAAGCCACTTTCTCAGCCTGCGTGGAAGACTGCTTTGAAGCACACTATTAGCCTATAGAACCTTGAAAAGGGGGAAAATGCCTTAAAAGATATAGTGCAATCCAAGTAAAGTGGTTCTTCAAGCCCAAGATTTGCAGAATTTAGTATGTAAAAGAGAAGGGATGACAGATTAGCTGGGGAAGGGATAGTATAGCTGCTGGAATGTGGTTAAAAGCCTCAATGACAAGAGAAACAAAATTGCCATAAGGAAACTGGAGAAAAATGATGTATTGGTTAAATTAAAATGTATAGAATATCACTGAGATGTTTATTACTGTGCTCCAAAATGTGGGGTCCTTTGTGCCATCTTCCATTCCTACAAAGCAAAAAGCGGTTTCCATTGCCTCCAATCCTGCAAACATTTAAGCACTTAACATGCACTGAGTTCAATGGGACTACTTTTAGGGTTAAAATAGTGCTTAAGTGTTTGCAGAATCAGGACCTGATTTAAGCATGAAGTTCAGAGATTATATGCTCCATCTGGTTTTGACCACAGTTTATGAAATCAGTCATACAAAAGGAATTGGAAATTTTCTCATGCTTATTAAACTTAGCTAAGGTCAGTTTACAGTAGGTTTGCTACTACATGATACTGCTTTTTCTAATTCAGTTCATTTGGCAAAGTTACATGGACAAGCCCCAGTACTGGTTTTAAACTGGTCCCTCCAATTTCAGGTTAGGAAATAGGCCAATGTCATACAGGCTGTATTTGATCTATCTTCATGTTATAAGAATATGTAGTTAATTAGTCATGGTTCTTTATCTTGCATGTGTTATGTTCATTAAGCTGAAAAGTTTATTGTTTAATGAGACATTTGGCTTTATTATTATTTCCCAACTGTTCAGGGAATTTTGAATTTGCAAGTTTAGAGCATAGTCAAATACATGGTGATGGACTTTTTGTCATTAGTCATTTTTTCCAAGATTTAATCCAAAACAACCATATTGAAAACAGCTGCAAAACTCATGGTAACCACAGCTCCCTCAAACTGAAAAGTCAAGACATTTCTGTCAGTTTATATACTGAGCTTCAAAGAAAGGTACTGGGAGACAAAGAAAAGACATATGGCTTCTTTACTGGGCTTTAGTCATAACTAACCAACTAAAATTTCAAAAGGTATCCAAATAGTGTAATGCTGATTTAATGGTCAATAGTTCTAGGCAAGAAAGGAAAATCATGCTGTTTGAATTCATGCACAGAAAGGAACAAAAAAAGCTTGTTGATGACTACATTATTGTGAGGAAGAGAGAAAGATGATCTCTGGTGAAGTCTAGGGCCCGAGTATATTTCTTGTGACATACAATAATTACTCATTTCCTTTTCTGCATATGAACAAATAAACATTGTTCTGATTTATTGTATGTTGTTTTGTGGGAAAAGAAATCAAACTGCAATCCACAAAACAATGGCACTTTTTCTCCTCTCCAGCACATCAATAACTTCTATTGCTCTGAAACATACTCACATTTAGTGGTAGAAATATGTCTTAATAGATGGAGCGTGTACCACAACGAGTAAATAACGGTGGAGTTCATGTCATGATTTCTGATTCTCTTCCAATATCAAAGAGTACATTTTTTCTGCTTAAAGATCCATTCACCTTTAGATAAATTTTCAAAACGTATTTAAAGAGCGCTCTGTCTGTATCGTTTTAACAATTAATTATTATGCTTCCCCTCATTTGCAGTAAAACAGGATTTAGGCCTGATTCCAAGTCTATTTAAATCAGTGGGAGTTTTTTCTTTGACTTTAATGGGCTTTTCATCAGACACTTGATTTATAAATCACCTGCTCCCAATTCTGGCATACAAGCTAATATCATAATTATTGGTTTGTGATGTCACAACATGTAGATGATTGTGACATCTCACATGTATGGTTTAATGGAGAAATAAGAAATGGAAGTTTCTATACAAAAAAGATCTATTTTCATGCAAATGTCCTTAATGCTAAGCAGTAAAGAAGGATGAGAGATAATGCACAAATTATAGCTTCAGGGTAGAGTTGTCTCTAGATAGAATGTTTTTCGAAATTTACCCTGAGGCATCAGAGCCTCTGTGAGGAAGAACAACAGAGTCCTGTGGCATTTTTAAAGACTAACAGATTCATCTATCACATGAGCTTTCATGGGAGAAAATCCCACTTCGTCAGATGCTTTGAAGTGGGATTTTCTCCCACGAAAGCTCATGTGATAAATAAATCTGTTAGTCTCTAAAAGTGCCACAGGACTCTGTTTGTTTTTCTGCAATAGACTAACACCGCTACCCCTTTGGAACTTTACTCTGTGAGGAGGAGGAGAATAAGAAACATGCATGACATTTGTACATTTATATTGTTTGAACTGGCCCTGGGACTATCAGAATTGATGATTCAAATGACAAATATGTTAAGGACATCTTCTACATCTCTGTGTAACAAAACTGAATTGGATTTTGGCCCAAACAAACTGTACATTAGTAGGATTTATTTCAATACAATGAAGTTTAAAAGTTGTTCGTTTTTTTTTCTGACAGGCAAAAAAAGCTTTTTCCATAGTAAAATACTGAAAGCTGAAGTGCTTCATTAAACATTTTGCACAAAGAAAGCAAAAACAACACTCTGGGGACAAATATTAGTTCTTACACGAGGCTATGGCAATTTATATCAGCAAAGACTATGACTGATGGTTGCATTATTTTTCACTTGGCACAGACAGGGATATGAGATATATCAATTGGTTGCATCCAAATAATGATCCAGGATGTTTGTTTAGCCAGTGAATTCCTTAAACTGTTGCAAAATTTTTCATGCTGTGGCCATCAACCCCACTCACCACTGTGGCCATCAACTCCACTCACCACTTTCCTCATATCCATCAAGGATTGTATGTGCCTGAAGGGTACATTATTCCCTTTTGCATCATAAGGTAGCCTAGCCAGGATAAGAGAAATTACATGACTTATTCTCACATTAGAAGTGGATTTGCTATGCTCTACCAAAATATTTCAATAGGATATAGATTTTGAGAAAAAGACCTGGTGAAGGGAAAGGATGTAGAAACCTAGAGGTGAGGAGAAAAGGGCCTTAATCAGTAAGGGATCGGGCCTAGAAAACAGAAAGGGATCCTGGAGGAGGAGAAGAAAGCAAGGAAGCACATTATGTTCTTATGAAGAAGGTGAACTTAGAGAAATATGTCTGGTTGGGCCAGGTTTAGAGGTGACTGCCTGGGGTGCCATTTGGTCTAGGTCCAGCCCTGATGTCTGACATATAAGAGAGAGAATCATAGAAACTGGAAGGGACCATAACAGGTCATCGAGTCCAGTTCCCTGCACTCATGGCAGGACCAAGTACCCCCATTAAACCACCCCTGAGAGGTGTTTGTCTAACTTGCTCTTAAAAACCTCCAATGTAGGTGATTCCACAACCTGCCGAGGCAACTTATTCCAGTGTTTAATCACCCTGACAGTTAGGATTTTTTTCTGGAAATAGAGCCATCCAGAAGTACTATAGACATACATATTTTATAATACATTTTTCACAAGGATGTTCCCCAAGGTCATGTCAGAGCTTAAAAACCTTCCCTTCGTTTCCCTTCCCTTCTTTTATTTAAAGTTCAATTTAATGGCTACATCATCTGACTGAATCTGTGACTTATTTTTGCAGTATCTTATATGCAGGTATCTCTTCCTTTCAATAGAGGACACTTCTGTGAGATTAGAAATATTGCTGTGGCATAGTGAGGAAATATATGGGCTGGCAATAGATTGGTGGAGGCCTTTAGATTATGTCTTTTTCCCTTTTATCATGGAAGCCAAAATTATTTTGGCGCTAGATTAGAGACTCTCGGTTAACTGAAGTCTTAAGAATTGCACAGGTATAGCTGAAGAGGTGAAGAAACCTCTTAAAAAGCACAATCTTTTTAGTGGAGACATTAGAGATCATGAATCCCTCAAGCACTGGGGTGGTTGTTCTAGTAAAATGACTCTATTTCAGGATCTGGAAAGCTAAGGAGTTTAGAAAGGAGACGAATATTGTTTTCAGCAGAGGACACCTAACTCCACGTGAACTAGTTATTTTCCAAACCCAAACACTGCAAAATGGAATTACATCACAATGGCTTTAGTGCTATTAATTAGTTACATGTCAACGTATTTTCAATGTGCATCTTGCTTAGAGTGCTGCTGAGATGTAAGGCCATGTGGCACTGCTGGGTTTTCTTAATTATGTCATACATCTTCCTTTTCGAGCCTTCATCTTCAGACCTAGTTTTGAATATTCTGTGTCATCATGAGCCAAGTGACCACACTCTCCTCAAAACTAACTTTTCTGCCAGCAATCATCTCTAATGCGCCTTTGTTACATAGCTCATCCCAACAGACATTCTGTTAACAGGAAATTTAAGTTATAGACTGCATCTGCTGTGAGGGTAAGGGCTGTACCCACTGTCCTACTTGTAACCTTTCATGCCTGTTGTCTCTAATTTGACTTTAGGGTGTATCTTCTTAGGGCACAGGTCTCTACTTGATTCTGATTTGTGACTGTGAAGTCAATGTAATGGCACTGGTGTAAATCGAGACCCCGTGCATTTATATTTCCTTATAAAGCACTGTGCATACATATGGTATTATAAAATAATATATATAAAAGCAATATTAGTAAGTAACAGTGACAGAGCCCCTTTCATGAGAAATAATTTGACTTCAAACTAAATGGATTAAAGCCTGACTCTTTCTGCCAAGTAGCTGAAAGAGTGAAAGTTGACAATGACATGATAAGGAAATTCATCCCTGGTGTGATTCCAATTAAGTCAATTGAGTCGCAATATGGATGAATTTGTCTCAGGTACTCCAAAATTCATTATGGTAAAATATAATATTTTGGCAAATACTATGAAACAGCAACCTGATTCTGCAATAAAACAGTGGGAGACTTCAAAACCATGCTTTCAGATTTAGATCAAAGCCACAGGCCATGCTGGAGTCTAGCTTGGACTTGCACTTCTTCAGAAACAATGGAAATATGATATCACTTCGCATCAGGGAACAAACAAATGGGAAAACAGTACTTTGCAGTGGATAGTTCAGCCTGTGGTGAGATCATGCAATAAATAATTACATAAATAAATAAAAATGGTATGTTACCAGTGATATAAACCTTATCTTCTTTATATATAAATTATTAGCGACTGCACTAAGCAGAATTTCTTCTGTTTTCCAGTTCTCATTGATACCTGAAAAGTTCATGGTGTGATGGGTATTAATTTCATAAACGATATGTCAGATCTGCTTTTTTGTGTCATTTCTGGTAGATAAACTATCAATCCAGTCAAAGAAACAATAAAGCAGAACAACTGCTTCAATCAAAGTCAATACACTAAGATATATCATGACATCAGTTTTTAAGCAAAATTCTCCATTGCTTTAATTAAGTCTTTTGATTTAGAATAGTTGGCAGCATGTAGACAATCTAATTTCTTTAAACAGAAGATTTTTTAATATCATTCCCTAAGGAAAATAACTAAATTCACGAAAGCACACCTTTCATATCCCCCCCTCTTTTTCTTTCAAGAGACTGAAAATAAGTTATTTAGGGAAAGGGGGGATTTATTTTACAATCAGGCAATATCAAAGGAGTAATTATTAAAGGGATTATAATTCTTTGTATATTTCTATAAAGTTTGATAGGGGTTTTTTAAGTTCAAGCAAAAAAAAAATGAAAAGATTAAATGATTATATGTAGTCCTGTTTCAGCCGCTGTTCTTTTAATAGGTGTATATTAAGCTTATTTTACAAACCCCCTCATGTAAAATATTATTTTGAAGAATCCTTTCAATTTGTGATCACATTTCTTTTGGCAACTAATATGTAAATGTCTACTACTAACTTTTAACATATGTGGCTGCATACAATGCATAAAATCCATTTTACTAGGAGATGTGCCTGAGTAACCAGAGGAAGAGCTATACTATTGATAAAGAGAATGCTGGTATGTCAAGGTCTAGGATGTTGATGGTAAAATCACAGTTAACTTACATAGCACTTTCTAGCCAAGTGGCCCACCTTGTTGTTCAAACCATGTTTCCAGTTTCAGTATCAGTACAAGTATTTTAAGTTTTGTAAGTATGTATGTTAAGTTTGTATGTAAGTATGTATTAAGTTTTGTAACTTAAGTATGTTAAGTTTTTCCATGTGAAGCTATTAATACATATCAACATTTCCCCAGTTCTGGCTAGGTGACGTGGCATCCACTAATTGGAGTAACTGAATATAAAGTGTTTATATATTGTATAATTTTTAATTGGTATTTTTTAAAAAATTGAAGTTTCTATGTAAAATCATGGCACTGCATTAGGTTAGAAAAGATCATTCTTTCCTGTGATGTCCCTCAATACTCAATTACCAGTTTTATACCATTTTAACCACAGATTGTATAATTTGATAGTCAGTTCTAAAGAATGAATTCTGAGATGTAAAGAAACAGATTTAGGGATAAATTACAGCTGCTTCTGGGTGATTGCTTAGGATAGTAGAGATCTTTTCACCACTTCTTCCCATGGGGCAATAAAAACATAGCTTCAGGGACTGAGGCACATAATCAGGGCTCTCTAGAGCTACTGGTAGGGCAAAGGCTGCAAGGTAGCATTTATGTGCTAGTAAGGTGGCTTATGGCATCTGCTCCTGCCCCTTTCTTTCAGCTGGTTAGGTTGGGGTGTACAGGAACAGTAGATGATATTATACCTGATGAGCTTTCCTAATTGACACCAGGGGTTGAACCAGTTGCTAGCTACTGCCCACATAATTGTGTGTGTGTGTGTGTGTGTGTGGGGGGGGAACTTTCAACTTTCTCAGGTGCACTGGATGGAGTTCAGGTGCATTTTTAGCCATCTTGTATATAAAATGCATCCAGGCACCAGTGATAGCTGTTAGGTGCACAGCCTCCCTTCATGAACAAAAGACCCACAAGATGCTCTTCAGTCAAGAAAAAAAGAGCCATTTAAAAAAGTATTATGGAGAGAGGAAAGATGGAGTTTTAAAGTTGGGCCATAAAGAATTACTTTTAGGAAGTTCCAGAGGAGTAGACGAGTCAGTCTATTTCAGCAAAACAAACAAGGAGTTCTGTGCCACTTTTAAAGACTAACAAATTTATTTATTTCATGAGCTTTCCCACTTTGTCAGATGAATGAAATGGAAAATATAGCATATTAGCTTATAGATACAGAGAGGGGTGGGTCTCAAGGTTAATTCAAACAGGCCCCATTGATAACTCTGCCCACATATTTATACAAATGATGCCACCATGGGACCTAATCAGGTCAGCCACTTCATCAAGGGCTCATTCACCTGCTCATCTACCTATGTGATATATGCCATCATGTGTCAGCAATGCCTCTCTGCTGTATGTATTAACCAAACTGGACTACCTCTATGCAAAAGAATAAAGGGACACAAAACAGACATCAAGACAGGTAAATTCAAAAACCAGTAGGGGAACATTTCAATCTATGTGGACATTCAGTAAAAAAAAAATATGGTAGTCACAGTACTTCAGTAAAAAGACTTTAAAAAGAGATTGGAATGTGAGCCTGCAGAATTAGAATTCATATGCAAGCAAGGTACCTTAAGACAGGATTTGACTAGAGATCTTGAATGGCTGGGTCATTACAAAAGGTAATTTCCCTTAAGTCACTAGAGCCCTGCGTGGATACAAATATGTGGATCCATATCCGATCTGAATCTACAAGAAATGGTCTGCAGATGTCCACTGTGAACGTCCCACGTCACTGGCGGGCACCCCCGTCAGGTGCCTCAGGGCATTTAGCAGTGGCAGAGCACCCTTTTCGGCACAAAGTCAGTTGCCCCGGCCCTCAGGCAGGGCGGCGCAGGCAAAGTATAGAGTCAATTGCCCCCGGCGGGGCGAGGCAGGCAAAGTACAGAGTCAATTGCCCCCGGCGGGGCGGAGCAGGAACAGTACAGAGTCAATTGCCCCCGGCCTTCAGGCAGGGCGGGGCAGCCAAGGTACAGAATCAATTGCCCCCAGCCCTCAGGCCGGGCGGGGCAGGCACAGTACAGAGTCAATTGCCCCCAGCCCTCAGGCCGGGCAGGGCAGGCACAGTACAGAGTCAATTGCCCCCGGCCGTCAGGCCGGGCGAGGCAGCACAAAGAGTCAGTTGCCCCTTGCCCCAGGCACGGCAGGGCAGGCACAACACAAACCCCTGTATTGGGTTGCTAGGGGTTTGAATGCTCCGGGTGGTTAGGGAAAAAGGGTGAGGGAGGGGGATGCAGGCCCACCCACTCCACTGCATCCCAGCCCAGGGCCCTATCCAGTGGCAGAGTGGTCTGCCACTGGGGTCAGAGGGGCTCCCGCCGAAACACGCTGACCTCCGGTGGCTCCGCCACCCACGATGCGGCAGCCAGCCGTCCCTGGGCCACTTCCTCCCACCCTGGGGTTTGGGGTACCTGTATCCACCGAGTCTCCCTCTGGGTCCGCAGAGTAGGTTGCTTGGGGGATCCCAACCAGCCCCTCGGTGTCCACTGGCGGGAGGTCCAGGAACTCCTGTGACTCCTCAGCAGAAGGTAGCTCCTCTAGGTCATAGGGCCCAATAGCGGGTGTCTGTTCCTCGGGGTCTTCAGCCGAGGGGAGTTCCTCCAGGTCACAGGGGATCAGTGGCTGGTCAGGTTCCTCTGGGGAGAGGGGCTCCACACTTGGTTCCTGGGGGAGCCAGGCAGGCTTTCTCCAGAGTCTAGGTTCAGGAGTCCCCTCCCAGTCACTGGGGCCCGGTAGGCTGGGTGGGCCATATTGCCCCCCCCAGCCCAGGGTCCCTGTAGCCACCCTTCAGGCAAGGCCCAACTTGGCCTAGTCCATGGCCTCTCAGGCAGCAAATCCTGCCTCCACGGCTGCTTCCCCCTTACGGAGCCGTCTGGCTTGGCTTTTATACCGCCCCTTCCTGCCTGGGCCCCGCCCCTCCGCTTCTGGGGCTGCAGGCCTGTAGTACAACTGTCTGGCCAGAGGTGGCGTTCAGGCCTACCCTCTGGCCCCGGCTCAGAGGAAGGCCAGGGTCCTTTTCTACATTCCTCCCCCCTTAAATCCAGCTCCTGTCCTTCAGAGCTGGACGGTACTCCTTCTCCTAACCGGGATAGCGCATCCGCGTTAGCATGGGCCTTACCTGCCCGGTGTTGGATTGTGTAGGAGAATGGCTGTATGGCCAAATACCACCGCATTACTCGTGCATTGGTATCCTTCATTTGCTGGAGCCAGCGGAGGGGTGCATGATCACTGATGACGATGAATGATTGCCCGAGGAGATAGTACCTTAACGCTTCGAGGGTCCACTTCACCGCCAGGGCCTCCTTCTCAATGGTGGCATATTTTTGTTCCCGGGGGAAGAGTTTTTTGCTGATATACAGAATGGGATGTTCTTCCCCGTTAGCCTCCTGGGCGAGGACAGCTCCAAGCCCCATGGCCGACGCATCAGTCTGCACGATGAAGGGACGACTAAAATCCAGACTGTACAAAATGGGACCCTTGCACAGCTGGTCCTTTAACTGTCTAAAGGCATGCTCACAGTGTGGGGTCCACCGCACTCGTACAGGTTGATCCTTTGTCAGTAAGTCAGTCAACGGTGCAGCCAGGGTGGAGAAGTTGGGTACAAACCAGCGGTAGTAGCCGGCGAGACCTAGGAACTGACACACTTGCCTTTTTGTGACCGGCCTCGGATATTCTCGGATGGCCTGTACTTTTCCAATCAGGGGTTTTAGGGTGCCCTGGCTGAGGGTGTACCCCAGGTAGGTGGTTTCCTTCCATCCTATGTGACACTTTTGGGGATTTGCAGTAAGCCTTGCCCCTCTCAATGTTTGCAGCACAGCCGCCACCTGGGTTAGGTTGGACTCCCAGTCGCAACTATATATGACGACGTCATCAATGTAGGCGGCCGCATATTCTAGGTGTGGCTGCAGGAGCCGGTCCATCAGGCGTTGAAAGGTGGCAGGGGCCCCGTGGAGGCCGAAGGGCATCCTTACGAAGTGGTACAGTCCACTGGGAGTAGCAAAGGCTGTTTTTTCTTTTGACTAGGGTTCCAACGGGATTTGCCAGTATCCCTTGGTGAGGTCAAGGGTTGTAAAATATTGTGCTTCGCCTAACCGGTCCAATAATTCATCTACCCGAGGCATCAGGTAGGCATCAAATTTAGAAATGGCATTGACACGCCGAAAGTCTATACAAAATCGTTGGGTCCTATCGGGTTTTGGGACCAGGACGATTGGGCTGCGCCACTCGCTGTTGGAGCGTTCAATCACGCCTAGTTCCAGCATCACCTGGACTTCTTGCTCTACGGCCATTTGTAGGTGCCGAGGGGGAGAACAGGTTCCTGTGCGCACCACCTCCCCGGGTGGGGTCTGGATCCTGTGGTACACTTGAGTGGTTGTCCCTGGAATGGCAGTGAAGACCCTTGCAAAGGTCATCAAGAGGTGGTTGGCCTGCTGCTGCTGGGTCTCCATGAGCTCCGGGTTAAGGTGGGGTTCTCCGGAAGGTTCGGTAGGGATCTGAGGCCCCAGTTCTGGGTCTGGCGGGTAAGGTGTAATCATAAGGCTCTCTCACTCCCTCCACGGACGTAGGAGATTAATGTGGTATATCTTTTTCTTTTTTCGGTCGGTCAGGCTGGTGTATCTCATAATTCACCAGCCCAGTCTGGCAAATGACTTCATAGGGGCCTTGCCACCTCGATAGCAACTTAGACTCTGTAGAGGGGAGCAATACCAGGACCCGGTCACCTGGCTCAAAGGTTCGGGTCCTTGCCTTTTGGTTATAGGATTGTACCTGCGTGGTCTGGGCAGCCTTTAAATTTTCCTGGGCTAAGGTTCCAACTAGGCGTAGTCGGTCCTGCAAGCCCAGGACATACTGTAGGAGCCCTTGAGTCCGTGAGGGGGCTTTCTCCCACTCCTCTCTCATGAGGTCAAGGATCCCTTGGGGTTGGCGCCCGTAGAGCAACTCGAAGGGAGAGAATTGGGTAGAGGCCTGTGGAACCTCCCGAAAGGCCAAGAGTAAGGGTGGAAGTAGTTGGTCCCACTGCCAGAGTTCCTCTGGGGAGAATTTTCGCAGCATGTCCTTGAGGGTGCAGTTAAACTGCTCCACCAATCCGTCTGTCTGTGGGTGGTAGATGGAGGTCTGAAGTTTCCGTATCCCAAGGAGGGCACAGACCTCTCGGAACAACCGGGAGGTGAACACCGATCCTTGGTCTGTAAGTATTTCCCGGGGCAGCCCCACACGGGCAAAGATTTTCACCGGTTCCCTGGCAATCGTCCACGCTCGGCTATCCCTAAGGGGGACTGCTTCGGGAAACCGAGTTGCACAGTCTACCAGGACCAGTATAAAGCGGTAGCCCCCAATACTATGATCCAGGGGCCCCACAAGGTCCGCGGCTACTCTGTCAAATGGGACCCTTATCACAGGAAAGGGTACCAGGGGAACCCGGGGAGTCCTTCCCGTGGCCACCTTCTGACAGCCGGGGCAGGAGGTACAATAATCCTGTACTTCACGTTGGACTCTGGGCCAATAGAAGCGGGCCACTACCTGGGCGAGGGTCTTATCTGCTCCCAGGTGTCCTGCAGCAGGGACATCATGTGCTAGCTGGAGGACAGATCTCCGGTGGGGTCGAGGCACCACCAGCTGAGCCCGGGGTTCTCCCATCCTAGAGTCCTTATCCACCCGATATAGCCTATCCCGGCAAAGTTCGAAGTAGGGCCACTGGCGGGCTCGCTGGGGGTCGACCACCACTCCATCCACTGCAGCCAATTGCTCGTAGGCATGTACTAAGGTGGGCTCTTCTCGTTGATCCCGGCAGAAGTCCACCCCAGGGTCCCTCGAGGGGGGGTAGACTCCAGATGGGGACGGACCCTCCGCCTCGAGCGTATCTGGGACCGGGGTTGATTCCGGGCGGTTCTCCAGCGGCTCCTCCTCTGGGGTCGGTCTCTCCGGGCTGGGGTGGTCCCCCGTATGCCTCGGGGCCCGAGGCAGGTTGGTTCACCCTCAGTGGGGTTGGTTGGCTGACCCTCTGCAACACCCCGGCAAAGTCCGGCCAATCTCGGCCCAGGATCACTGGGTACGGTAGGTGGGTTACTAGGCCCACCGGAATGGTCTGGGTGACAGGCCCCACCGTTAACACCACAGGGAGAGTAGGATACGTTCTCAGGTCCCTGTGGATGCAATGGAGGCCCACCTGTCCGAAGGTGCATCCCTCTTCGTGAACTAGCCCTCACAGGACGAGGGTCTGGCCACAGCCGGAGTCCACAAGAGCCTCCACCGGCTTTCCCGCCACCCTTATGGGGGTGGTGGCCTTTGGGGTCGTCGGTCCTCGGGCCCGCCCTTCTCCGGCATACACAGCACCATAGGAACACTCCTGGGAGGGGCATTGCCGTTGCAGATGTCCCATTTGCCCACACTTAAAGCATGGGCCCCGGCCACTGGGATTCCTCGGAGTGTGCTCTTGGGGTCCTGCACCACATCCGTCCCCCTTTTTCCTGGGGCTGTCCGTGATTCCTAAGGGCCCTACTGTCTGTCAGACGTGGGGCTGGCTCCATCCTGGGCTCTGGGCCCCGCTGAGCATCAGGCCCCCTGTTCCTGAGGTTGCCTGAGGGTTGGTTATACTGGCCTTTGCTGGGGAGGGCCCCATCAAACCTCCGGGGTTTTTGGCTGCCAAGAAGTCTTCTAGTTGCCTGACCGCCTCATTCAGAGAGACGGGCCTATGCCTCATCACCCAAGTCCTTCCCCGACTGGGTATCACATGTAGAAATTGCTCCATCACGATCTGGTTGATCAATTCCTCCTTCGAATGTCGGTCTGGTTGGAGCCAGCGACGGCAGGCATCTTTAAGCTCCTGTGCCAGGGCCCGCGGCCGAATGCCCTGGTGGTACTCCTTCCCCCTAAATCGACGACGAAACGTCTCGGGGGTGATATCCAGGGTGTCCAGAATGGCCTCCTTCACCTCCTGATAATCTTGGGCTGCCTCATCTGAGAGGGTGCGGTACGCAGCTTGTGGGGCGCCTGTTAGATAGGGGGCCAAGAGAGTCGCCCACTGATCGCGGGGCCACCCAGCTGTGGAGGCCACCCGCTCGAAGGTCCGTAGGAATGCCTCAGGGTCATCATCAGGACTGAGTTTTATGAGCCGGATGGTCAGGGGGGCGGGGGTTGGGGCCGCGGCTCGGGCCTCCCCTGCAGTGGGGGGGTCACTGGGCTGGTCAGCATGGAGGCCATCTGCTGCATGCTTTGTCGCTGCAACTCCTGTTGCTGGGCCCCTAGTTCGCGTATCATCTGTTACTGCTGATCCCCAAATGCCTGGAGTAGCCGCTGCTGTTGCTGTAGCTGCGTGGCTTGCTGCTGTTGCTGATAGTCCGACCACTTTACAAACTGGTCAGGCTCCATTGGTTCACCTCATGCGCCACCGCTGGGCTGGCACAATACCACAACTGTGTGGGGGCGGGGCCCTTTTTATCTAGGGGCCAGTTGCCCGCATTCTCCACCACATGTGAATGTCCCACGTCACTGGCGGGCGCCCCCGTCAGGTGCCTCAGGGCAATTAGCAGTGGTGGGGCACCCTTTTCGGCACAGAGTCAGTTGCCCTGGCCCTCAGGCAGGACGGCTCAGGCAAAGTACAGAGTCAATTGCCCCCGGCCCCAGGCGGGGCGGAGCAGGCACAGTATAGAGTCAGTTGCCCCCGGCCCTCAGGCAGGGCGAGGCAGGCAAAGTACAGAGTCAATTGCCCCCGGCCCCCGGCAGGGCGGAGCAGGCACATTACAGAGTCAATTGCCCCCAGCCCTCAGGCAGGGCGGGGCAGGCAAAGTACAGAGTCAATTGCCCCCAGCCCTCAGGCAGGGCGGGGCAGCCAAGGTACAAAGTCAATTGCTCCCGGCCCCAGGCGGGGCGGAGCAGGCACAGTACAGAATCAATTGCCCCCGGCCCTCAGGCCAGGCAGGGCAGGCACAGTACAGAGTCAATTGCCCCCGGCCCTCAGGCAGGGCGGGGCATGTAAAGTACAAAAGTCAGTTGCCCCCGGCCCCCAGGCGGGGCGGGGCAGGCACAAAGAGTCAGTTGCCCCTTGCCCCAGGCACGGCACAAACCCCTGTATTGGGTTGCTAGGGGTTTGAATGCTCCAGGTGGTTAGGGAAAAGGGGTGAGGGAGGGGGACGCAGGCCCACCCACTCCACTGCATCCCAGCCCAGGGCCCTATCCAGTGGCAGAGTGGTCTGCCACTGGGGTCAGTGGGGCTCCCGCCAAAACGCACTGACCTCCGGTGGCTCCGCCACCCACGATGTGGCAGCCAGCCATCCCTGGGCCACTTCCTCCCACCCTGGGGTTTGGGGTACCTGTATCCACCAAGTCTCCCTCTGGGTCCACAGGGTAGGTTGCTTGGGGGATCCCAACCAGCCCCTCGGTGTCCATTGGTGGGAGGTCCAGGAACTCCTGTGACTCCTCAGCAGAGGGTAGCTCCTCTAGGTCGTAGGACCCAACAGCGGGTGTCTGTTCCTCAGGGTCTTCAGCTGAGGGGAGTTCCTCCAGGTCACAGAGGATCAGTGGCTGGTCAGGTTCCTCCGGGGAGAGGGGCTCCACACTTGGTTCCCAGGGGAGCCAGGCAGGCTTTCTCCAGAGTCTAGGTTCAGGAATCCCCTCCCAGTCACTGGGGCCCGGTAGGCTGGGTGGGCCATATTGCCCCCCCCCAGCCCAGGGTCCCTGTAGCCACCCTTCAGGCAAGGCCCAACTTGGCCTAGTCCATGGCCTCTCAGGCAGCAAATCCTGCCTCCACGACTGCTTCCCCCTTACTGAGCCGTCTGGCTTGGCTTTTATACCGCCCCTTCCTGCCTGGGCCCCGCCTCTCCACTTCCGGGGCTGCAGGCTTGTAGTACAACTGTCTGGCCAGAGGTGGCGTTCAGGCCTACCCTCTGGCCCCGGCTCAGAGGAAGTCCAGGGTCCTTTTCTACATCCACATTGTATCCGCAGATACGGATATAATGCGGTTATCCATGGATATCTGCATATTTTCAGGGCTCTAGCCCTTCACAGATAAAAATATGTGGATCCATATCCAATCTGCATCTCCAAAAAATGGTCTGTGGATATCCGCATTGTATCTGCGGATATAATGTGGATATCTGCAGATTTGCAGGGCTCTATCACCCTTCTCAGCTCCTACCTCCCTATTCCAGTTTGACTCCAAAGAACTTATTTACTTTAAAAAGATATGCTAGCATTTTATCCCTCTGGAGCTGTTTGAATTAACCTTGTGACCCACCTTCTCTGTATCCAAATATTTACAGCCAACTTGCCTTATTGTCCATTTCATTCGTCTGGTGAAATGGGATTGTGTACATGAAAGCTCATGAGATACATAAATTTGTTAGTCTTTAGAAGTGCCACAGACTATCCCATTTGTTTTAGTTCCATCAACAAGCCTGGTGGTATTTCAAACATCTGAGGTCCAGACCCAATTTTAAATAGTAATGAATGAAATATTATTTCTTTGAAATGCTTTGATGAGTTCTCTCATGTTAGAACATGCTGTAGCTGCTTTTAGAGTTGTGTAAGTAATGAATTGGCATTGTCTTGTAAGATATGATTGAGCAAAGACAAAAGTACTTCCAGAGAGCCCTATCATCCTCTCTAAACATTCTAAGACTATGTACACACTACCGACTTGTCCCGCAATAAAGTTGTTGCAGGACAAGCAAGCGTTATAACTATAATGCTCCCCCCCCCCGTCCACACAGCACTCCTTGTAACGAAAAGGAGCGTTCACACGCTCCTTTGAATTTTCGTTACAAGGAGCAGTACATGTTGGGGACCTATCCCACCATGCACTGCCGCAACCAGCCTTTGATTGGCAGCTGGGCTGCTTCCACCCTCCCCTCTCCCCCTCAAGACTGTAGGGCAGCCCGGGGGGTTCCCTGGGACTGCCCTTCCCCACTGGAGCCGTACTGGGGAGGGGGGTGTTCCCATAGGAGCAGGGCTCAAGCCACAGGTGGCTCTGGAGCCCCAGCTGTGGGGAAGCTCTGTGGCAGTGGGGCTTCCCCAGGGCCGGGGCTCTGAAGCCACTGGCAGCTTCAGCCCCGTTCCCATAGGGCTTCCCTAGGGCCAGGGCTTTGCTGCCACTGAGAAGCCGGCACTCTTGGCAGCTGGAGCCCCGGCCCCGGGCAGGCGGCTCCCAAGTGGGAGCCATCTACCCGGGCGGCTTCAGCCCTGCTGACTGCCCGGGTGGCAGGCAGCATGGCTCAAGCCGCCCATGCTGGGGGGCTCCCGCTTGGGAGCCCCCAGCCCAGGTGGCAGCCAGCGGGGCTGAAACCACCCAGGCGTGGCACCCAAGCCCGGGCCAGCAGGCAGCTCAGCTGACGCTGCCTGTGCTTGAGGCTCCCAAGTGGGAGCCCCCAAGCACAGGTGGCTTGAGCTGAGCTGCCTGCCACCTGGGCTTGGGTGCTCCGCTCGGGAGTCCTCAGCCCTGGCACCAGCCAGCGGGGCTGAAGCCACCCCTGCTTGGGTGCTCCGGCTTGGCAGCCCCCAGCCTGGGCGACCTTTAGCGAGGCTGAAGCCACCCAGGCTTGGATGCTCCTGCTTGGGAGCCGCCAGCCCAGGTGGCCGGTCCCTGGGAGCCGCCAGGGTTCCTGGTGGCTCCAACAGCCATGGAGCTCCTGTGGCAGGAGCTCCGCTACTTGTCAATTTCACTGCTTTGTTAGAGCAGTGAAATTGACAAGTATGACAGCTCTGGTGTCCTAGAGTGGCCTCGATTAGCACTCTGGGGCATTTCAAAAGCACAAGGAGTGTACACACTGGCTGTACCGTGGAACAGCTGTTCCGTGGTAAGCCTAACCATGCTCGTTTAGGTGGTTTACCTGTTGCGCGGCAAGAGGGATGTTGCCACCCAACAAGCAAGATTGTAGTATGTACGCTCTCAGCCCTATCGCACGGTAAAGCTCCTTACTGCGAGATAAGGCTGTAATGTGTCCAAGCCCTAAGAGGCTGCTGGTCAATGGTGTTGAAAACAGAAAAGTGATCAGATAGTACAAATATGGAACAAAATACAGAATCAGCCTGCACCAAGAAATTAGTTAGGGCCAGGGTCTTCCCTCTCATGGGAATAAGAAAGAAGCAATACACCAAAACAGGAAAGTAGTAACTGCGCCCTGTCCAACTATTGTGGCCACACTAGTAGCAATGGGAACAGTAACCAGTGGGTGTGGTTTAAAGGGCAAAGAAGTGTTCCTCCAACCTGTATAGGTGCAAAGTAGTTAGACATAAATTACCCCCCTCAATCATAATTTTTCAAATCCAATACTCAGATCCCTGTTTATTGTCATAGATTTACATATAAATAATTGTAGTGAATAGATATTTACTAAAGTTGTATATTAATTGATTCACCATGTACTCAGTGTGTATATATTGTTCTGAAAACAAGTTTGGTTAAAGGAAGATATGCACAGTTAACTAAAAATAGGACACTTAAAGTGCATGGAGACCAAGGGAAGAAGAATGATTTATAACAGAGGTTCCCAAACTGGGGGGCGTGCCCCACTGGTGGGGCATGAAGAAAATCCAAGGGGGGCGCAAGGCTGTGAAATTTTTGTGTCAAGAAAACCTGTTTGTTATTATTTTTAATTGAACAATTTTGAATTGAATTTTTGTTAAAAGGGTGTTGGATGATGGTAAAGCAGAGGTGGGGTGGCATGAGGGTTTCTCAAAAATCAGAAAGGACGTGTAATGCCAAAAAGTTTGGAAGCCTCTGATTTATAAGAAGGGGGAAAGAATTAGGGAATGGTTTGCAGAAATGGATATTTTAAACATTCAGGAGTGAATAGTGATGGATTAGTCAAGTACTTTTTCATTCTCTAAGATTTTGTATTGCTTGACAATGTTTCTTTAAGGCTTTGGTTATAATTATAACAATCTCCACTTCACATTTATGAAACATGAAGTGTATTTTTTCTCTCATTTCCTTCCTTATGAAATGAATAGACTTTTTCACTTTTCATATATGCTGCCGTTAAGCAGTTGTTAAACACAATTATTCTTTGCCTTATCTTTTCATTTTGATAATAAACTGAAGGGAGGGAAGCTGGCTAGAGGCTTATGTGAGGATTATCCCGTATCTATCTTCAGATGCCCAAGATAGACAGCATTAGTTCAAACTCCTCTAATCAGGGCCTTGAAAAATTTAATAGGGGGTTTCTGTGCGGAAATCTTAACTACACCGTCATTTTAGGACCATAGTTTATTAACTAGTGACAGGTTTATCTAGCATACAATGGACAGCTCTAGCCTTGTGCAAACCCTTCCTATCAACATTGAGCATTTTGTGCCACTTTTTACTCTGTCTTGCCTTCTTTCAAGTGTTTCTCAGGAGTAAAACAAGGTTGGAGTTTTCAAAGGTAGGTTGGAAATACTGCTACCTACAAAAACAATGAAATCAAGATGATGCTAATGGCTTCCTGTGAAGTAAATCCACTAGTCAAAAAGGTAAGGTTTCTTGAGCCATTAATAATTCCAATGATAATGTATAAAAACTGGAATGAATAAAAAGCTAAATTCTGTATTTCTAATACGATCACACAGATGCTCTAAGTCAGTGGTTTTCAACCTTTTTTTTTTTTGGGACCCACTTGAAAAAAAAAATCATTTATGCCCATGACCCAACAATTATATCTGAGCAATGCATTTCAATCTTGTGACAGCGGCAGCAGGGGGTGCCGCGACCCAGTGCCTGAGGGCTGCGACCCAGTACTGGGTCCCGACCCTAAGTTTGAAAACCACTGCTCTAAGTGGAACTTCCATCTCCAACCTAATGGCAAATACAAGACATGTTTCATCTTTACTTCTTCTTGTATGTGGGTTTATACTCATGCGTTAAGGAAAACATTTTCAAATGTGGATGCCTAAAACTAAGCATGTAACTCCATATTAAGGTGCTTGATACCTCTGAAATAATCAACTCACATATCCAGGTGCCCTGTTATGGATTTAGGAGAACGAAGTACCCATGTCTGAGACAGTTGTGTCACTCCATGTGCCTCCTTATGCCTCTCCAGTGCAAGATGATTTGCTTGTGGTTACTTCCCTAGTAAAAACATTTGACAAGTGAATACCTGAAAGGAGAAATCAACATTTAAATTTTGGAGGCTGCATGGTACAACGAAGACCAATGTTAGCCCCTGAACTGGTGTGTGAGCATAGGGAAGACATTCACCTTTGTTTCCCTTCCTTCCCTTTGCATGTCTTGTAAGCTCTTTGGGTGCGTCTACACTTAGAAATTAAGTCGACTTAAGGAGGCTTAAGTTGACTTAATTTACTGCATGTCTACACTGGGCTTTCCTTAATTCGACTTAAACTGCTCCTTAAATCGAATTAAGGAAAAACTAGTTTGAATTTATAACAGCCCTGCCTGGCTCCCTGGCAGAAGGGAGTCACTGTGGCTCCCTTGTCCCCTGGGGAGCCCCTACTCCCTTCTCCCCAGACCCACATCGCCAGGGAAGCCATGGTCCCAGGGAGAAAGGCTCCCCAGCCAGGGCTCCAGCGGGAGAGGATCCCCTGCTGGAACCCTGGCTGGGGAGCCCCGGGGGCTCCCTTCTCCCTGGGAAGCCGCTCACAGCTCATCCCAGGGTCAGCCAGTCCCACACCAGGCTGGTTCTCCCCGTGACTGGGAAGCCACCAGCCCTGGGCTGTCCCGGGGAGAAAGGAGCGCAGGAATCCCTTCTGGCTGAGACAATGGGGTCTCTTCTCTGGGACTACGCTCCAGTGGATAGGGGATCCCCGGGGTTACCCTATCAGCTGGAGAGCCGTGCCGGTAATTGACCTAACCCCCTTGACCTAACCAGTAGACTTAGAGAGTCTACTATGGACTCTCTAGGTCGACTTCGTAAGGTCATCTTAAAAAGTCTACACAAGACTCTTAAGTCGACTTAATAAAGTCGACCTAAGTTTCTAAGTGTAGACATAGCCTTTGGGACCAGGACTGCCTCTTATATGTTTGCTCCATGCCTACCAAAATGAGGTCCTGATCTCTGCCTTGAGTTCCTTGGCAGTTCTGGAATACAGGAAAGCAGTAATAACTGAATATGAACTCTTTGTAGTTCTTCTTTAATTAAATCCCTGGGACTCAGCATAACCAACAAACATAGTTTTAAGAGAGAATTAAATCCTGCCTACACTAGATGTTCAGCTGGGTTTAGCAATGTGCCAACATGTTTTAAAACGCCACCCATTTTTTCTTGTTTAGACAGAGCCTGTTGTTACTTTGTCTAGTTCTCCTTTGCTGTGATGGCTACAGAAACTTGACAGATGTTAGACTGCCTATACACTGAGACCACTGCTTATCACACTAGCCAATATTGTCTTATTTTTAACTTGTGCTTCCCCATTGTCTGTACAGACTAAGTGTTTTCCTGTATCGGCCTATTGTCTCTTGTTTTATACTTAGATTATAAACTTGTTGGGGCAGCAAGCTTTTTTGTTCAGTGTTAGTATGGCATAATGGGGTCATCCTCCCTGCCTAGGATTCTTAATCACTAGCACAATACAAATAACAAGTAAAACCAAAATAATTTCTGGTCTCCAAATGTTTCTGGTCAGTTGGAGAAGATGTGCTCTCTCTCCCCAAGCTCACACAGGGATTGATTGACAGCAGATGTTACTTGGTCAAGTATTCACAGTCATCACTCCACCTCCCAGGACATAATTCATTTGTATAGCTTTTTCTTGACTTTTTAAAAATCCCCTCCCTTCTTTCATGCTATTTTCATGTGCTATCATCTTTTTACCATACTTTGTATGGCAGTGGAGACTGCACCCATTTTGTTGGTGTGTGGTCTTCTGATAGCTTTTGGATTCCCCTTTGTGCTTGATTGCATTGAAGATGTTGATTTGGGCAAATTGACTCTTGAGATTTTTTCTTAAGTTTTGTACTTTTTTATGGTGTTTAGATTGCTGATAAACTGATGAAGCAATCATGGTTATAATACAGAAGACTTAGGTTTAGTCAAAATATTTATCAGATTTAAAACCCTCTTTGAAGTTGAAAGACGCCACCTTCACTCCAAACAAGTTTGCTTTTTAACCCAGGCATTTCATGTCTTTGAAAACATGTCATCCCCTTAGGAATAAGAAATGGCAAACAACACAGAACTAAAGAACACTCACCCGCTGGAAGAGAGGGAGACACTGCAGGCAGTCAGATCCCTCCAAGATGGCAACCTTGCTAATCAAGGAGAAAGAGCAGGAATCAGGTAGTCACAAAGGAATGGGCTTCTTGGAAAAGAGGTTGTTTCACTTGTCACAATATGGTATAAAAGAACATCCAGTCTAATGGGCTTGGGCACAGAACTATCAGGAGAGGACATTACAGTGTAATAACTTTATTTGATAACAATTTCCTACTGGGATTCATATATTTTACAAACATACAACAAACAGGACAGGTCAAGAGTGAGTGAGCAATTTGTATATATCTATAACCATTTCTATTTTAGCTGTAAAATGGGTTGGTTATTTCCCATGACAACATCCTGCAGAATATGGTTCTTATTTGTCACAGGGATGACTATTACGTAATTTTATGTCTTTGGTCATTCTTTTCTCCTTGTAAATGTAAGACATTTCTTTCTTCCTTTCTTTCTTTCTTTCTACTCTAAAGTAATTCCATTTATACAATAAGCTGAGAAAGCTAGAAACTGTGCAAAATTGAAATTTAACTTATAGAGAATCTCAAACTGTAATAATTTCCTTAAATTTCTTTCCTTAATTATACAGTAAGTCATTTTAATGAGAATTCAAAGATATATAATCCAAGTGTTATGAGATAGTGTTACATGGCATGATATGTACACAACACCATTATAGGGCCTATTAAATCAGCTGCTCAATCAGAGGATCATTCATCTGCACATCTACTAATGTGGTATATGCCATCACATGCCAACAATGCCCCTCTGCCATATACATTGGACAAACTGGACTATCTCTTCACAAAAGAATAAATGGACCAAATCAGACACCAAGAATGGTAACATTCAAAAACTAGAAATGTCCAGAAGGGTAGCTGTGTTAGTCTGTGTACAGCAAAAAAGAATGAGAATCCTGTGGCACCTTATAGACTAACAGATTTTCTTCGGCATAAGCTTTCATGGGCTATAATCCACTTCGTCAGATGCACGAAGTGGGTTATAGCCCATGAAAGCTTATGCCAAAGAAAATCTGTTAGTCTATGAGGTGCCACAGGACTCTTGTTGTTTTTTGTTCAAAAACTACTTGGGGGTGCATGTCAATCTCCCTGGACATTCTCTGACAGACATGAAAGTTACATTACTTCATTAAAAAAACCCGACTTCAGTGTGAAACTGTAGAGTTGGTATTCATATGCAACCTTGATGCCATCAGATTGGATCTGAATAGGGATTTAGAATGGCTATCTCACTACGAAAGGTAATCTCCCCTCTTTTAATATTTTCACTAATTTGTTGTTAAAGGCCTACATCCACACTGTTTGAATTAAAACAACTTGTTTGTTTTGCTGAAATAGACTAACAAGCTACCCCTGGAACTGTTTGGATTGAGCTTGGGACTCATCCTTCTCTGCATGTGTATATATACCAAATACTCTGCAGTTTCCACTTCATGCAGCTGAGGAAGTGGAATTATAGCCACAAAAGCGTATGTGTGAAATAAATTTGTTAGTCTTTAAAGGTGCTTCAGGACTCCTTGTTTGTTTTGCTGTCATAGATTAACATGACTACCCTTCTGGAACTTGTGAAGGACCAAGCGTCTCCCATTCTGAGCACCCTCAGTTCCTCCTGACTATGGAGGACATTCTCAGCACATTATAACAGAATAATCTTTATGTCGCAGCAGGTTAGTGGAGTAGCCTGGGTATTGCCATGTGGATTGCTATAAAACTTAGTCTTCCTCTTTAAGGGTGCATCTACACTGGCAACTTAGGTCAACTTAAGGACACTTAAGTCAACCTACACAAAGCCGTGTCCACACTGGGCTTTTATTAAGTTGATTTAAGCGCTTCTTTAAGTCGACTTATTAACAGCTGAAGTCGACTTAATAACACCACCTCTGAAGGTCTGACTTAAGCCTTAAGTCAACTTCTTAGGTCGATTTAAGGCCAGTGTGGATGGGGAATAGCGGTAAGTCGACTTTATTAAGTCAACTTAAAGCCAGTGTGGACAGCTATGTCTACAGTTAAGTCGAGTTAATAAGGTTGACTTAAGTCAACTTAAAGTGTTGCTACTGTGTTAAGTCGACTTAACAAGGTAGACTTTAAGTCGACAAAGTTGACCTTGTTAAGTCGACTTAACAGAGTCAATTTAACTTTACAAGTGTAGACATAGCCTATGATTCTACTCTTAACAGACTGGTTGATGGAATCATCATTTTCTTTGTCCAGGTGAGACTGTTTCTGAAACCAAAGCCTATCAGCAGCTCTGTGATATGTTGTTTAGTAATTTTTCCTAAACAAAATAAAGATACATAGATGATCACAGGCACATCTTCCATTTGTATTAATAACAGAAAAATCAATAGGTGTAGTGTTGTCTACTGCTACTATTCAAGGCATTCTGTGGCTCCTGGAGTCTTCTGTCACTTGCATGAATGTTAGCCTTGCTCAACCCTCATTCACATTAGCTTGTGCTATCTTGTTTTCTCCATATGATTCCTCTTATATTCTGCTGCCATCCTGGTTCAACACAAAATAAATAATATAGTCTATTGATCCTTGTTCCAGGTGCCAGACAAAACACTGTACTAAGAGTATATATAAAATGAGAGTTGTAATGCAGTTAATCTTCTTTTATACCTATGCAGGGGAGAGCTCCTCCTAAAAGAGCTATGCTTATTGTGCCACCAATGTTGAACTGTATGAGGATGGGATTTAGCCTGTCTTATACATTTTATAAAGCACTGTGATTCCAGTTTATTCCTTGTGGTTTATCCCTTGTGGTTCCAGTTTACCCCCTCACTCACATCAATTAAATTGCATCATGGATGAATTTTGCCCAATGTATCTAGTGGGATTTTTCATCTTCTTTGGCATTCTACTTTGGGGAGGTCTGGGGGAGACAGGATCTGTGGTTTTGGTAAAGTCCTTTGTTTTCTTAATTTCTAAGCACATTGATATTGTACATGACTCATATGGTTTATAGTGGTCCCATTGACTTGTTTTTTGTACAGCTCAGGAACAATTTGTCCAGTTTATTTAGGTTCTAGCCCACATATTCCTGACTTTTCAATATTTTAGCAGTTAAATAGTACTTTACGTGTTCAAAGGACTTTTGAATCATTGAACCTGATTCACAACTATATTACTCTAGTTTTAAAATGATTCAATCCATTGAAATGTTACAGTAGCGTCAAAGTAGGTTAATGCAACAGTGAATCCTATTGCAATCCCCTAGGGCAGGGGTCGGCAACCCAAAAGATAAGAGCCATTTTTAAAAATTCCTTCAATAAGCAAGTGTTTTGAGAGCCGCAATGGGAAGCCTCCTGGTTAAGAAACTGAATAATAGAACAGATATGCATATTGATTTTTAACAACAAAAAATGATGTTTAATGATGTTAATAAACAATTTACATATAAACATTTTAACGGTGGAAAGAAAGAAAGAAAGAAAGAAAGAAAGAAAGAAAGAAAGAAAGAA
>ML685793.1:21244265-21315827 GCA_007922175.1 Pelusios castaneus | reverse complement strand
GTAACTTTCCTATCTTCAAAGCGTCTGACGAAGTGGGATTTTCTCCCACGAAAGCTCATGCGATTAATAAATCTGTTAGTCTTTAAAAGTGCCACAAGACTCTGTTGTCTTTCTACAATAGACTAACACGGCTACCCCTTTGGAATTGTCATTAGAGACCACTTAATTATTTTCCTCTTAACTTTCTTCTGTTTCTGAGCCACCACTTACTTGTGCAGAGGAATGCTTTACTAAACTGCAGGGAAAATCCAGGCTCAAAATTAGAATGAGAGCCAAACAGTCAGTCTGGCTACTGTCAGAAGCAGAAAATGACTGAGAAACCTGAAAGAAGCCTCAAAACAACCTGTACTAGTACTTAAGAATCTCACTATTCCACAGACTAGTCTTGTCTGTTCAAATGAGATGAATCTCAAAATCCATCCATTTGGTGACCACTTAGCCTCTCATTATGTTGCCCACAACAACTACATAAAAATCTACAGTGTCAAGAGGAAACCAAGATGATTTTGTCAAGAAACTTTCTCATGAAGCTGTGGTTGTGTTGTAAGAATGAGGAATTTGCAACAAAAGGTAAATTACAATTTCACATCTTCACAAGTCTTCAATGCAGCATACACACATTTTGTAATTTCCATTGCTGATATGAGCTGGCAAAGAAGTGTTTTGCTAGGTCCAAAGAGCATTTTGAATCCAGTGAAAATATATGGATATACAAGTTTTTCAGTAAATGTGACATAAAATAAGTCTGATGGTATACAGAAAAAAGGATTTTTCTTGTGAATTACAAATCGTGGTTGCAATGGCACTAATATTTGGCAAAAGTTGTTGAATAACCCAAAAGAATAGGACACAATTAAATAATGGCTAATCAGGTTAACATTTAATTGATGAGAAATACTTTGCAACTTTTCATGTATTAACATAATGTTTTTACCACTCATCAGAAGGAATGGGTTTATTTCTCTTAGCATGGAAATATAATAAAGTACACTTATCCAGAACTGTCTCTGCACTTTCTTTGGTTGAACTTTATAGGATATAACCTATAGGAAACAGCCATCCTTGGTTATATTTTAAAATGCCTGGACAGCTATTTAGACAGCTTTTCCAAAGAGAAGCCCTCTGAAACGTCCATCTCAGTATGTTTGTGGTAGTGTTTTGTGATTTTTTTGTTTGTTTGCTTGCTCTTACGAAAAGCTTTCACTGTCTTCCTGGCTACAATCAATATGAAATCTCAAAGGCTATGTCTACACTTACTAAAGTTAGTTTGAATTAGTTAATTCTAACTAACTAATTCAAACTAATTTTTTTTAAATTTTTAATTCGAACTAGCAAAATTTAGCTCAAGCTAAGCAAGTGCCATGAATTAGCAAATTGCATTGAGTTCAATGGGCCGGTTACTTTGAACTAAGCAATTGGTTCGAACTAACATGGCCACATTGGTTAATTCAAACTAACTAGGGTTCGAATTAACCCTTAGTTCGAATAGCATATTCGAATTTATTAGTTCAAATTAAGGAAGCCCTTAATTCGAACTAATGAAAGCCTAATGTAGCCATGGCTTAAGTTAGTTCGAATTAAGCTTCCTTAATTTGAACTAACTTGCCAGTGTAGACATAGCCAAAGAAAGGAAGCCAATTGATTGTCTGGTGCCAATTCTGGCTAATATAAAGGTCAGAAAAGTGCTAAAATGTCTTCTTGTACTTAAAACAAAAAAGCCATATTAAACATGGTAATGATTTTTAATGGTTGATAGGCTATAATGAAGATCTGACCCCTTCTTGTTTGACTAGAGACTTCTTAGGCAGCAGAGACTTCTTTTGTGAAACAGAATCCACTCTGTGGGAACTAGACACTGCAGAGTTGAAACAACAAAGTGAAAAATAATCATTATAATAAACTTTTGAGAGCAAACTCCATTTCTTGGCAAGTACAGTCACCACTGGGATTATAGAATCATGCTTACTTCTGCAAGCATGAGAGGACTCCAGACACTTTTTTCCCCCCAAAATGAAGCCAAAAAGGAAAACAGCTTTCTCTGCAGGAAAGAACCAGTCTTTGGAAATATTTCAGGTGATCAAGAGAACTATTTTGGCTGTGGCAAATTTCCTCTGGGCCCTGGAAGGACAAAACAAGACAACTTGCAGACCAAACAGACTAGCAAGAAACACAGTAGAGAGGGTGGGTTACAACTGAGAACAGCCTGTAGCATCAGCACAGGACTCTGTTGTCTAACACGGCTACCCTTTTGGAATTTAGCTAGTAAAGTTTCTCTCTGCTAAAACATACTGGAACATGAGAATATGGGTTAGACAAGTTCAGTGGGATCTACCTGGTCTGTACAGAGAAAATTTCTTTGTCAGAAAAACAAATTAAGAACTTTATTTCCTGGTGTTGGCATAACTCAGAAAGGTGCTTTAGCCTGGCAGTCAATCAGATGACAGATGGAATTAGAATACCATAATGCATGTGCAGGAGGAGAGTTAGTCACAGCTGTGAAGTATTATTAGTCAGTAACAGCACTCCAGAGATATAGCAGGAAAAAAAAGACATTAAAGACAAAGAAGAAAAAGAGCAGACTAGTCAGTTAGCTCCCACTTGTTGTGCATGTTATTTTATGCTTGATACAGCACAGAGTTCTGGATCCAAAACAGTTAAAACAATTAAGCAAGCCTCACAATTCAAGTTTGAGGTGGGTAAATGTTGTTGTTTCCATTTTAGAGAATTAAGACACAAAGCTTCCAATTCTCACATCCTAGACAACATGTCATGCCTTCTAAAAAGATCAGTAGAGATTTAGACGCATTGGAAAATGGAGCATGCTTTTTTTTTTTTTTTTAAAAGCTGAGAAATTTGGAGTACTTTTGGCAATAGATAAACAAAGTTCTGAAGGCATGATCCTGCTCCCACTGAAGCCAGTGATAAATTCTGCGTTGACTTCAATAGGATTGAGCACCTAAGTGATCTTGCTGCACAATATGAATCAACAATATCTGATATGTGCAATTACATGCTGTTATCAGAGATTGAAATTAATACACTAATATTACTTTCTATCTAGAAATACTTTTAGACTATTAATAAAAAGGAGTAAATGCACCTGTATTGTGGGGAAGAACAACAGATGTGGTCACATTTCCAAATTTGACAGAGATTATTAAATGTACCCATTGGTTGTGAGTACTTGAAGGGGGAGACAGTCATTAAACCCTCCATGTGCAAAGTTGTATCTGAAGGCAACATTTGCATTTGGAAGGCTTGCACTTAGAGCCAATGTTTCTAGGTTTAAAAGTGCATGAATAAATTGTAAGTCCAGTAAAGAATAAATGTGCACAATAACATTCTATGAGGATTCAAAAAGAGAGGGTAGATGAGTTTTGGCCATTTTTGTATTTGTGAAGTCGATATTCCATGAATTGACAGTACTACTCAGAATGACAGCCTTAGTGACTAGTGTCCTCAACAATCAGGTTTACCAGTTGCAGACACAAGCCCTACCAGTATGTCTGACCTACAGTGACCATGTCCAGAGACAAGAGAACCTTTGAAGACTTATATACATGCTTAATTTGCACATTCCCAGTAGTCTCACTGAAATCAATTTATAATCTATGAACAGTATGTAAATTGTCACAGCAACCTAGTTGACAAGAAGCAATGGGCTTAAATTACAGCAAGGGAGGTTCAGCCTAGACATTAGGAAAAAAATCCTAGCTGTCAGGGTGATTAAACACTGGAATAAGTTGCCTCGGCAGGTTGTGGAATCTCCTACATTGGAGGTTTTAAAGAGCAGGTTAGACAAATATCTGCTAGGGATGGTTTAATGGGGGTACTTGGTCCTGACATGAGTGCAGGGAACTGGACTCGATGACCTGCCATGATCCCTTCTATGGCTATGTCTACACTGGCAATTTAAGTCAATTTAAGCAGGCTTAAGTCGACTTAAATTAAGCCACGTCCACACAAGGCTTTCGTTAAGTCGACTTAAGAAAGTCCTTAAGTCGACTTAACGAAAGCTTAAATCGACTTTGTTACTACCACTCATTAAGTCAACTTAACCCTTAAGTCGACTCCTTAAGTCGACTTAAGGACAGTGTGGACATGGAGTAACCCTTAAGTCGACTTTAGTAAGGTCAAATTTATGTCGACTTAAAGTCGACCTTATTAAAGTTGACTTAACAAAGTCGACTTCACTTTTCTAGTGTAGACATAGCCAAGAATTCTATGACTTCAGTGAGATTCCTTAGCTGACTTCATAGGTCACAGCTGCAAAGAAGTCAATGGCACTATGGCAATTTAAATAAGTTCAGGATTTGCTCCTAGGGTTATTAGTATTATTGGGTGACAGGCAAAGAATGAAAATAAGGCTGATGATTTGGAAAGCATAGCATATTTCCACTTACCAGTATGAAATATCTGCATGTATGGGACACAAATCATCTCTTATTATTGGAAACCTTCTCCAACCCATGAAGAGGAAACCAAATTCCAATAAATAACAGTAAGCATACAATTTATACCACCTGAGGATCTTGCATAATGTGTAAAGCTAAGTACCTGTGAAAGAAATTGAAGTACTGGGTCCCTTGACATGCAGTTCTTGGCCTTTTGAGGTGATGTTTATCTGACTTTTTCCCCATTGAGTTCTGTGTAATTTATCGAATGAACAAAACAATTTATTTAAAAACATTTATTTTAGGCAAAGTAAACAGACAATTGAGATTACATAGAAATACGATTTTTAACCAGATCACTAAACCTTTTCATTAAAAATGCACTGTTGCATTGATTTAATTTGTACTATTAATCAGTTTATATAATATTTAATCATGCTGTTTGCAGATTCCATTGCCATAAAAATTGGTAAAGAAAAAGGTTTCTTAAAATGTGCAAATATTATCTTAGTATTGTGTTACCATTGATAGTAAATGGCCACTAAATATATGCTTATTACATAAAGCTTTTTAAAGTACAATAAAAATACAAATTCTATTTGTTAAAAAAGCCATTGATATGGCTACTAACCATCCGCATTATACAAATTCCAAAATACTATAAGACAAACAAAATTATAAAGACTCTTCTTTATGAAACATATTTGTTAGTGATAATATGTCTGTGTGCGTGCGCACATATACGAATATTGAGCAAAGGATCAGAGAGGAAGACTTACATAAAATAGAACATTCAGACTCCAGTTCAGCAAATTAAGCACATGCCTATTTTTAAGCAAATGATTATCCCATCCCCCAAATTGATGCTAATGTGACTACTCATTTATGTAACATTAGATAAGTGCTTAAGTACTCTGTTGAATTGGAGCCTAAGGATATATGCTTTAATGTAATATTGCATAAATGCATTCTTTCTCTGTAAACTTTAAGACAATAAGCTCAAAAGCAACATTTCATGAACTATAATGTACCACAAGAAGTAAGTCTTTGAGGTGACATCCCCCCACCCCCACCCCGCCCTCAACAATCCTACTAAAAATCTTTTGAAAGTTCTTTTCCTACTTATATGTGTTTGTAAGGGTGGAAATTCTGAAGATTTTATGGATGGAAGGGAAGGAATATCCCTAACATGAAATTTGAGCACACTGAACAAAATCATGGCAAAAGTATGGACATTAAGGAAGAAGTTCATAACTGAATGAAAATATTCAAAGAAAATGTTCACTTATTGTTTACATTAAAGGTTAGTGAAAAGTATGTATTGGCAAATCAGCAACATACTAACACTCAGCAGCTACTTTTTGTGTGTGTGATTATTTATCAAAATGCAAGAATCTTATTTTCTTTAAATATTTTTAGTATTTAACTCCATATTGCATGAGCTACTTATGGATATTTAAGGCCTTATTATTAGCTTTCACTGAATTCTTGCTGTAGAATGGCAGCATGACATTTAACAGTAAATGCTACAATGTTTTCTCAATATTTCAAGGCCCCAGCCCTGCAAATACTTTTAGCATGTGAGTAATTGTACACACCAGTAGTCCCAATGAATGCAGTGGGTTTACTAAATACTTTTTAGTTTCAAAGTTTTAGTTTTCAGAACTATTAAATACAGTTGTCATGTAATGAATTCCAAATACCAACATCATACAGTATGTGCAACTAGCTTAGCTATAAAACATCAAACCAGAAATGCATGGCATTAAGTTTGTCCATTTTACAAAATAACTGTAACATGTATACTAGATCTCCCTAATGCACTTATCAAACATCAGCTAGCATATTGACAATTAATCTGTTATATTTACTTTTAAAATGTGAAGAATTAAAGGCCTAAAATATTACAGATGTAATAGGCTAACAACATTCATATTGTATAGTGATTGTGTATAGTTAACTGAAATTAATTACATGGCATCCAGGTTTATCTATTATGTACATACTAATTTTCAGTATGTTTTACTGCCTTAACTGGTATTTAAAATTTGTATTGTACAAGAATCATCCTATTGATCTGAAATTAAATAATGGCTTGAGGTGATTAATTTTAAAATGTCACCACTAAAATATGTAAAAATATTGTCTACTAACAGAAAGAGGTATCTATGAGTTCTCTAAAGAACTTCCTAGCTTAAAGTGAATACTTATTAGGTATTGCAAATGTCTGTCCAAGTATAAGACAGAGAAATACAACAGTGTAATTCAATTCATATTTCATATACAAGTGTGACTTTTTACATTTGTACAGGGGAATACTGAACCTAAGTTGGAGTTTTACAGAAGCATACTTCACAAGAATTACCATGTTGAAAAATATAATTTTTGGCACATGAATAACATCTGTAATACTTGTTCTGAATTAAAAATACAGGACTATAAAAGAATTTCAAAGTTCTGGTTTCGGCATCAACACCTGCTGTCTAACGGGTCCAGACAAAATACTGTGCCTTCAAGAGTTAGTCCCATTTTGAACCCCTCCTGTAAAAAAAAAAAAACAGACATAGTTAATAAAATATATTATATATATATATATATTTTTTTTTTTTCCCCACAGATATAAACCCCAGTCCTGTGAAGTCCTGAATGCACGCTTATCTTTAGGCATATAAGTAGTCCTCATAGGCTCCAGTGTGACCATTTATGTGAGTCAAGTTAAGCATAAGAAACAAAGAGTTCCGTGGCAATTTTAAAGACTAACAAATTTATTTCTCTCATCTGAGTTTTATATGAGCTTTTGTGAGGAAAATCCCACTTTGTCAGATGAATGAAATGGAAAATAAAGCATGTTAGCTATAAATATATAGATACAGAAAAGTGTGGCACAAAGGATGTGATTATGCCCCTCTATTCGACACTGGCGAGGCCGCATATACTGTGTCCACTTTTGGGCAGAAAGGATGTTGACAAATTAGAAAGAGTCAAGCGGAGGGCAACAAAAATGATTAGGGGGCTGGGGCACATGATTTATGAGGAGAGACTGAAGGAACTAGGCTTATTTAGTCTACAGAAGAGAAGACTGAGGGGGGATTTGATAGCAACCTTCAAGTACTTGAAGGGTTGCTCCAAAGAGGAGGGAGGTAGGCTGTTCTCAGTAGTAAGAGAGGACAGAACAAGGAGCAATGGTTTCAAGTTGCAGCTGGGGAGGTCGAGGTTGGATATCAGGAAACACTTGCTCACTAGGAAGGTGATGAAGCATTGGAATGGGTTACCTAGGATACATCTACACTGGCAGTTTAGGTCAACTTGAGGAGGCTTAAGTCGACCTAAACAAAGCCACGTCCACACTGGGCTTTTATTAAGTCGACTTAAGGGCTTCCTTAAGTCGCCTTAATAAAAGCTTATATCGACCTAATAACACCACGTTATAGGTCGACTTAAGGCTTAAGTCGACTTCTTAAGTTGACTTAAGCCAGTTTGCATGCCCTAGGTTGACTTATTCCATAGGTCGACCTAGGGCGGGAGGGACAGGGGACCCCTGCATGGCTCCCTGGGAGAAGGGAGCCATGCGTGGCTCCCTTCTGCCGGGGAGCCACGCATAGCTCCCTTGACCCCGGGGGGAGCCCCTGCTCCCTTTTCCTTGGGACCCATGGGTTTCTGGCAAGAAGGGAGCGCGGCTTCCCAGGAGAGAGGCAGCTGTCCGCGGCTGCATTGTCTTCGGGGGAAGCTACCCGCGGCTGCTTTGTCCCCAGGGGAAACTACAGCTCCCTGCTTGCCAGGGATCCCTTATCCTGTAAGGAAACCCGGCTCCCTTCTGCCAGGGACCTGGGGCTCCCCTTGTCCCCGGGAGTGGCGGCTCCCTTTGTCCCCTTAAGCGTCTAATGTAGATGCTCTACGTCGACTTAATTTAACAAGTGTAGACATAGCCCTAGGATGGTGGTGGAATCTCGGTCTTTGGAAACATTTAAGGTCTGGTTAGACAAAACTCTGGCTCGGATGATTTCGTGGGAGTGGTTCTGCTTTTAGCAGGGGGTTGGACTAGATGACCTCATGAGGTCCCTTCCAGCCATAAGATTCTATAATTCTAAGGTTAATTTAAACAGATCTAGAGGGAGAGAATGCTAGCCTATCTTTTTGAAGTAAATAAATTGTTTGGATTCAAACTGTGGAATAGGGAGGTAGGAGCTGAGAAGGGTGATTTAAAGGAAATTACCTTCTGTGATGACCCAGACATTCAAGAGTGCTATTCAAACCCAGTCTGAAGGTATGTAATTGGCATATGAATGCCAATTCTTCAGTCTCATGTTCCAATCTGTTTTTAAAGTGTTTTTTTTTTCTGAAGTACTGTAAGTAGCATATATTTTAAAGAAGGTTAAACATGTTTGTACTTTATTTATGTTTGCAATAATAGGTCCCAAAAATACAACAATTCAGTGCAAGAAATTAAGAATCTTCTGGCTTTGCACAAATATGCAAACTGAATTTAGAATGCATATTACAAAGTGAATCATGCACATTTAAAAATTTGGTCATGTATAAACAGAGGGCTGATTTTTAGTAACTTCCTTTAAATCAAAGTAGGTTCAGAAGAAAATGAAAATAATACATAAAACTGAGTATAAATACACAACATGAATCTTAAAGACAAAATGAATAATATCAAGAACAAAACAACAAAAGAATTGTTTGTGGCTATATTAATAAAAATATGAAAAACTTCTGAAGATTTAATGATATAATACACCATTTTTATGTGTTTTATAAACAGGTACCATTTTTTAAGAAATTCACCATATGTATTCTTTTTAATACTACTATATTTCACCACGGAGAAATATATTAAACTCCTTATACAATTTTTACTAGGGATGTTGCTGAGAGATTAACGCTTTCGCACTAAGTTAGCTGTCTCATCCCCTGAATTGAGTCTAAGAAATACTGAGATGCTGGTTGAAAAAAAGAAAAAGCTGAATGCTTCAGGACATTGATAAAACACTAGAAAACATTCTTTCTCAAAGGAACTTAGTCAGGAGAACTAAGGGTGCATCTACACTTGTAAATTAAGTCGACTTAGGGGACTCCCGGGCTTCCCCATTGCCCTCCTTGCCAGGGTGGCTGACACAGGGAGAGCCTGGCATGCCCCCCCACAGGGCAGGGCAGAGCCCTGCTCACCCTGCCCCTATGCCCTGCCAGGGTCCCTGTCCCCCTTTGCCCCATTGTACCCAGCTACAATGAGGCAAAGGTTGAGCCCCCTGGCACTTGGCAAGGGGTCCCCCTGCCACCGTGGACCTGTCCCAGGTCCACCTAGCCCCTAGAAGTCGACCTAGGCATCCAGTGTGGATGCTCTAGGTCGACTTTGTAGGGTTCCCCCTCAGTCGACTTAAAATTTGAGTGTGGACATGCTAAGTCTACCTAAATTAACAAGTGTAGACATAGCCTAACTACCTCCACACAGTTTACCAACACTATAAGCTGGTGGAGGTGGAGACCTCACCAACTCCAAATAAATAGAGATAAAACAGACCCTTTTCTTCATTTAGCTGCAACTCTACCAGGATTATACATGGATCAACAAGGGTAAAAAGGCTTTTTATGCCATTGTTCAATCATATAAAAGCCAGACACATTTTGGCCCTACACAGTTTAGACGGAAGAGACCTTAGTATATAAAAAGTCCAAGTTAATATATACTGGAGGGTTACAATGAAAACTTTGTCAGTGTATGAGAATGAATACAATATTAAAGATGTTACACCCCTGTATCTAAATTTGTATCAACAACTATATCATTATCACATGGTTTTTATGAAACAATGTTTGATAACATAACTAGTCGGTAGCACAATGCATACACACAAACAAACAGTCAGAATTAAAGTTACATAAGGAACCTTAACTTTATCATAGCCTCACTTCTGAGTGTGGAGCCAGGGAATTCTAACAGTCTCTTTCATCTGGTTCTGTTACCTTTAACAAACGTTATGCAGCTAATCAATTGTGCAAGTACTGTACAACCTGCCTTCACCCAAAGCATTGTTAAAAAATCATACCTGATCCATTGTGCATGTTTAAGTTACAAAAGGCACAATGTGGTCACATCAAAACCAATTGCTATTTGAATACACAAAGTTAGTTTTCAAGACTATTACCTATTTTCATGTCAAATTTCAGCTTTCTCCTTCTGCTTACTACTAATGTTTTCATGATAGTCATGTCAGAAACAAATTAAAGGCCAGATTCTACCACCTGTTCATTGAGAAGTATAGTACACCGTCCCCTATAGAGGGATTACTTCTGAAGTAAGATCCTACTCAATGTAAGTGAGGGGAGAAATCTAACCCAATGCATGTTTTTTTTCATGATGGAGAAAGTAGTCTTATCTTTCCTTATCCTTAAAAAATGCCAAAGTACTGTGACTTGAACTTTCAAAGAAGAATCACTTTTGAATAGAGACTGAAGCCATTTCTTCACTACCTCTTATGTCAGAAAAACTTACGCCACTCAGGAGTATGGAAAAAACATACCTCTGAGCAACATAAGTTTTGCCAATTTAAGTGGTAATGTGCACAGTGCTATGTTGGTGGGAGAGCTCCCATTGACATAGCCACTGCTGCTCCCTTAGGTAGTTTTATTATGTCAATAGGAGAACTGTCTCCCATTGGCATAGAACGACTACACAAGCAACCTTACAGCAGTTTAGCTGCACTGGTACAACTGTTCTGCTGTAAGCTCATTAGTGTAGACATAGCTTGAGCCTGGAAAACTTCATTCTGATAGGTGAAAGTATTGTAAAATTATGAGCAGCTGGAAGAAAACAAGGGGTGCAGAATGGAAAGGCCAAGAGAATTTTAACTACAGTAGCTACCGCAGAAATGCTCATTTCAGTTTTCTCTTCAAAGTAGGATGTACTTAGAAAATGTTGATGTGGTATCAGTTGAACAGTATGTGTTTTCATGAAAACAAACAAGGAGTCCTGTGTCACTTTTAAAGACTAACAAATTTATTTATCGCATGTTTTCATGAAGTGTCAAAGACAAAATAATCTAGATGATTTTTAAGTCACCCTTATTGTGATTAGATATAAACTCAAACTCCTGTAGATGCAGTCTCCTATTTATGTACACTTGTAACTCTCATTACAACATTCAAAAACCAATGGGTGAACACTTCAATCTCCTTGATCACTCCATTGATGATTTGTTAATAGCTATGCTGCTGGATAACAAATGGATAACAAATCGAAGCTTCAAAGAGAAACTGCAGAACTGGAATTCATATGTAAATTTGACTCCGTTGCCTCAGGGTTAAACAAGGATATGGATCTTTTTCTCATTACAATAGGTGATTTGACCCCACCTTCCTCTATTTGTTGTTCCCCAGTGTTTGAATCTTAACAACTGCTTTGATTTTCTGTTACAGTGTGACCTGATCCTATGACTTACACTTCCCTGCATTTATTTTCCTCCCATTCTGTAAGTTCCCCATCTTCAAAGCATCTGACAAAATGAGATTTTCTCCCACGAAACCTCATGCGATAAATAAATTTGTTAGTCTGTAAAAGTGCCACAGGACTAGAGCCCTGCAGATCCGTGGGAATCCACTTCAGATCCGCGGATATCCGCACCCGCGAATGCCCGTGCAGATATCCGCAGCCCCATTGTTGTAGATTGACCGTGGCTGCAGATTCTATTTTTATGATCGATCCCTGCAAATGCTGCTATGATCTGCCTCATCAGCAGCACACAGGGGAACAAGGAAGTGCTCCAGCCAATGTCAGTTGAGCTCTGATTGATGGTCTGCAAGCCAATCAGAATCTTAGTCATAACAGGCTGGAGCTTGGAGAGACACCACTCACAATCAGTTAGCATGCTGGCTTTTGATTGGCTCATTCCCCATGCCTTCCCTGCTCACTTCTTCATTTTCTTGTTTGCTGTTCGTATGCCATGCTGTCAATCAGAAATTTCACTGGTGGCCAAGGAAATCTGATTGACAGCACAGCATGCAAATTGCAAAGAAGAAAAGGAAAAAATGGGTGGGACCCATGTGGCAAATGAGCCAATCAAAGGCTAAACTGCTGACTGAGAGTCCAAGCTCGGTTGCAGATGTGATTCTGGATCCACATAAAACATGCGGATCGCGGATCAGATAAAGACTAACATTGGATGGGTGTGGTTTGGTTCTGGTTCTACATTTTTGTATCCGCGCAGGGCTCTATACAGGACTCCTTGTTTGTTTTGCTGAACTAGACTAATACATCTGCCCCTTTGGAACTCTAGTTAGGTTTCCACAAATAAACAGCCCCATGCATGTGTTGTACATCAAAAAGATACCTTTAGAGATAAAAGGCAAATCACAGATTCAGCTAGCCTCAGCTCATGAAGAAAATTCAAGTCAAATGTTAGAATTTAAAGTGTTGAAATATTTAATAATCCCACCTGGAATTACTAATGACTGGAAAATAATATTAAGAAAAACAAAATAAAACTCAAGGGGTTTAATTATAATGTGGTCTGAGAGTTTCCAGGCAAAAGATTTTTCTAACAATAATTTCATACCAAGTTCTATTTACAGGCCAGAATCACTATTATGATCCAGTAACACTGAGCAGCTGTTGAATCAGCCTGCGTATATGACTCCTTTACATTACGTGGATGGCATAAAGCATCCAGAGCACGTTGTTGAATGTGCCCTGCCCCGCGTCCCTTTTTTATGAATTTTACGAGAGCTGGCAACACAGAAAGCACAAACGCATTAAACACAGAAGAATTGTTCTAAGGAAACACAATACATCCAATTAGAGGCCAGCTACAGACCTAGTGTAAGTGGGCACCTCTCAGCTGAATGCAATGGATGGAGTTGTGTGCACTTACACAAAAGCTAAACTCCTGATATTACTCACATTACCAGGGGGAATTCCAGGGGAGCACTTACACAAGTTGAGCTTGCAGGATCAAACCCTACATTGGCCTAACTTTTAAAGTCCTCAGTTAAATGTGTATAAAGTCTTTAATGATCTCTTAAAACATAAAGAACTGATTCACTCCTGATGTTGCAAGGGGGAAAATTTGCATGCCCTCCAATGCTCATTGGTGCAGGTGCACCAGCAGAGGGATTACAGTGACTCATCCAGCACAGAAGACAGCTTTAAACCCCAAGTAGGGCCCCCATGGAAATGGTTAGAGACCTGCAAATCTGCAGATAACTGCATCCCCAGAAGCAGATGTCACCGGACCACTTCTTGCAGATCCTGGATTGGATGGTCAGGAACTCCGTGACATCTGGGAAAGGGCTGGAGCAGCTCCCAAGGGGTGCACGTGGAAAAGCTGATCAACAGATAGGTGGGCAGCAGGGCTGAACAGGTGATCAGCTGTTACGTGTGAGGGCGTGGCTGAACAGCTGTTAGGTGGCAACCAGGACTCAACAGCAGATGCTGTTAGATGAGTGGGTGGGGCTGTTCACCTGTTAGGCAGCAGCAAGGCTCAACAGCTGATCAACTGTTTGGAGTGGTAGGGGCTCCGCAACTGATGGCAGGCTGCGGTTAAATTTAAAAGAAGGAGCATGCATTGCGGGTCGAATAAAAGTTTATTCGAGTGGATGCAGATTGGATGAGGATCTACTTATCTGTATCCATGCAGGGCTCTAGAAATGGTACCTGAGGGAATACGCTGAAACCTATGTATTTGGAGTGTGTCCTGTCCTTGTCCCTTAACTCTGTGGGCAGCATAGCACAGCACAGTGGAGTGGTGCTTGAAGGTGCTTCATGCCATTGTGCTCCCTACTCAAGAACGCATTTCACCACTGGTGGCTGGCTCTTTGGGGAAAGACTGAACCAGGCCTTCCATTTTTTAAAAGCACTTTGGGAGAGATTTTGGAGGATTTGCTGACTGTGCAGGACCCTCCTACTTTCAAGCTTTGTTTTTGGGCTCAAAACTCCCAACTTTGTTCAGAAATAAAGCAGATGTTTTCGCTTATTACTGTCTTTTTATTTCAAACAAACTGCTGTTTTGTTATTTATCACCTATCGTGTTCAGTATGTTTTGTCTTTTACATATTTCTAGCCTATTTCCTGCCTAACATTAATTTCTTTTTGTTTGTTTTATTTTGTTTCTGACTGTCTTCTTTCTCCATCATTCGGTGACCTGGCTTTTCACTTTCCATGACAAAGTTTAGTCTTCCAGCCCTTTCTAAACGTTCTCCAATATTCTAAGTTTACAAAGCAAACAAAAATAACTACATGCTCATGTGGCTGTAAGATGAATGGCAAAGAGAATGGAATAAATTACACAGTCAAAGTTTGGGCCATTTAAAGAATTCACGCACAATATTGTATCAGAGGTTTATTAACGTGTCTTTTGTCTTTCATGACTATAATTAGCAAACTTCACTACTAAATCAAAGTGCTGGTTTACTGAACTAATTCCTCACATAAGAAAGGTTTCTAAAAAGGCAAGTTAAAATATTATTATAATGCCAGGAACTATGGTATTAACATGTGTTTACTTAAAAATAATCAGACTAGATTATCACAATGGTCCTTTCTGGCCTTGGAATCTATGAAAGACACAGGAAGTAATTACCCTGCTCCATGCAGCACTGGGGAAGCTTCAGTTAGAATACTATGTCCAATTTTGGGCTCCACACTTTGGAAAAGATGTGGATAAATTAGAATGAGTCCAGAGGAGAGTAACAAAGATATGACTGGTTTAGAAAACTTGACCCATGAGCAAAGGTTAAAAAACTGGGCATGGTTAGTAGTTAGAAAAGAAGACTGAGAGGGAACCTGACAACAGCCTTCAAATATATTAGGGGCAGTTATAGAGAAGACGGTGATCAATTGCTCTCCATGTCCACTGAAGGTAGGATTAACATGTTATGGGTTTAAGTTGCAGCAAGGGAGATTTAGTTTATATACATTTGGAAAAACTTTCTAACCATGAGGGTTAAGTAGGCTCTGGAATACAGTTCCAAGGGAGGCTGTGGAATCCCCATCGCTGGAGGTTTTTAAGAACAGGTGGAACAAACACTTATCAGGGATGGTTAAGATGGATATGGAATTTGGGACCTTCTGAGGCACCTTCTAGCCCTACATTTCTATGATTCTAAATAGACTTCTAAAATAGACAAATAGTTTTGTTTTTATTAAGAATGTACCATTTTGAAGACATGTTTATGTAGGACTGTTAAGCCTTACCAAAAGCATTCTATCAATAAAGGATCAAATCCTACTCCCCTCACGATAGCCAAACTCCTATTGAAAGCATGGAGTAAAAAACAAGTAAAGACATCAGAATGTGGCCTACTATCTGGCTGACAATGGCACAAAGAAAAGAAGCCGAATGGCTTAAACTTCAATCCACTTAGTTTTGATTTAAATGAATGACAAGTTTTGAATGACTCTTTTCACATATTTTAGAATAATAGAAATGTAAGATTGGAAGGTACCTCGAGAAGTCACTTAGTCCAGCCCCCTTTCCACAAAAGTATTAATTATTAGCTTTACTTATTATTAACATATTTGTTTAACTATTTTACGTTTTGTAAATGTTTGTACTGCAAATATGTAAAGAAAATATATTTCATCCTCCTTAGATGACATCCTGCCTACTTTATTCACAAGAAGTAATTCCATTGGCATCAGTGAACCTAATTGATTAACATAAAGAGGATTAGATCTACTTTCTATTAAATATCAAGCAGGTCTAAATTGTTTGAAGTCTACCATTTTGAAGAAGAGAAGCCCTCAGAAATGACTCAAAAATTTAGACTGGTATTTTTTACTTTCTTCTAAGGATTCTCCTGTCTCCTGATGGGCAGGGATTAGAAAGAATTTATTCTGAATGGTTTTGGTGGTTACAAATATTTTTTGTTGAGTTCTGTCTTGTATTCTGCAGATCTAGTCGGTAATGCACAGCATTAGCTTTCGGAGGTTTCCTTGGACATATCTTCTTGCATGTAATTTTACATACATACATCTGCTTTTATTTTTAAACCTGCCTATACATTTGGTCAGTAGCTTTTCAAAGCTCTATAGTTCACACTGGCTTGGCTGTGAATTTTTTTTGTCTGTTTACACTCATAAGGTAGAAGGGGGCAACAACGTGTATCCCAGTAGCCTTCTCACTCCCGTTTCCCTCTGTAGAGTCTAGATAATGGGAGGGGGAGTGGTAACAGTGCTGTGTGAACAAGTGAACTTCCTTTTGCAAGGAAAGGGGATGAAGAGAGTGTGAAGAGAGTACCCTTTGTGAGCAGATATGGGAGTGGGATGATGTATAAAGGCACGGGCTACTTCTGCTTTTTATTTAACAATTTCTCTTTTCTGTGACTCTCACAGTTAACTCAGAACAATTGAAGCTTTGTGCATGCTTTCAGGCACACAATTTAAATGCAGAGATTTTAAGAAATTATATGCGTAAAGGTGTTGTATATTTATTACAAAACCCACATCGCAGTGTGTGTACCTCCCTTTACCTCAAACAGTCCCAGAGACCCACACTTTCAGCTGTAATAATGATTATGTAAACTGATATGGTTAGGCTGGAGAAAAATAAATGAGTAGTTATGCTCCGTTTCATTATTTTTGAGAAACATGATTATCTTTAATTATATTAGATATACTGTGGGCAATCAATATATTTTTCATAATATTTGTTGTAAATAAAATAGCATTTAATATTATCTCTAATATACAACATATTTATTGGAAGGGAAACCTACACAAACACAACATATTGAAATATATCATTTGTATGATTATATGTATGTACTTTAGCTACTGCAGACATGCAAGATTTTTTTACTGAAGGTGCTACTATCTCAATAAAACAGTATGTTCACTGTGACTTTGTATTTCTTCCTGTATTTTAAAAGTCCAGGCAGTAATTTTACCAATAATTATGGAATCACCCTCTGTTGGCCTGAAATAGCCATCTCTGTTGATCTTCGGAGCACCGAGCCTTGCCCATCTCCTGGCTTTGTGGAAGGGTGGGTACATTGAGGGCTGAGGTTTGTGCATAAAAGACCGGGATCTGTGGCTGTGATCTTGGTAAGAAACTCCCATTAACAAACAAACTGCATATTCTATACTACTTTCAATTCACAAGTTGATTTAATGTGAGGCCCCAGGTACAGCACATTTTTGGTAGCACAATTTGAAATGATGAAAGCATAAATGACAATAACCATGTCTTGTCCAGAGAAAACAATTGCAATCTCTAGGGCTATGTCTACACTGGCAATTTAAGTCAACTTAAGGAGGCTTCAGTCGACTTAAATTAAGGCATGTCCACACTAGGCTTTCATTAAGTCGACTTAAGAAATTCTTTAATGAAAGCTTAAGTCGACTTTATAACTACCACTCATTAGGTCAACTTAACCCTTAAGTTGACTTAAGGATGGTGTGAACGTGGAGTAACCCTTAAGTCGACTTTATGAAGTCAACTTAAGGGTGGTTAGGTCGCCCTAACAAAGTGGACTAAGTCGACTTAAAGTCGACTTAACTTTTTCTCATGTAGACATAGCCTAGGAGACAAAGAAGAAAAGGCACTGTCTTGAGGAGGGTGACCATAGAACTGTTTAATAGCAGATGATCAAAAGGGACCACCAGATTGTGAACTAGTTTCATATTTCTTTCCATTTTAAAAATATATGAGCAAAAGTCTGATCTTAACCAAGAACTAATTTATTTATTTATTATCTGGATTGTATAACACAAATGTCCAATGCCAACAATTTTATCTATGAAATCTTTATCTTTGAAATTAAAGTGTGAATTGGAAGCTAAAATTGCTGCAAGTTTTTCAACATTCCCACATTTTCATGTGCCTGTATAGTAGGTGCCTCATACTGTGTCAAATGGGCAAGAGAAATTGACATCTCTAACATTAAAGACAAAGACAAAAACATCCTTTCCCCAGATAGTTTTTGGTAGAATAGATTGATACATAACATTTGCTGGAAGAGAGAATTTCACTAGCTGTCTGATGATGATGAAAATGTGAAAATTAACTTACACAATACCAGTGTAAGTGGTATGAAAAAACAACCACAACTAAAGAAGAAAATGAACAATGCGGGAGGGGGGGAGAGAAAGTAAATAAATTATGACTTGAAGAACAGCTTCCCCTTCAAAAAAACCCCCAACCAACCAGCCATCTGACCAACCAACCAACCAACCCTCTATTTAAAATAATAAAGCCCCCAAAACATTTGCATAAAAATAGACCTGAGTTACAGAATGCATATATAGATTAAAATATAATCCTCATATAAGATATCCGTTATACAACATGATCATTTTTTTCAAATTTTAATTATAACAAGTTGATTTAATATTGATATTAAAATATGATATACCAACCATCGTTGACGCTAAACATCCAGGAAAGCACAAGAAAATAAAAGAGATATTAGAACTAATATAAAGCAATACAAACATTTTTAGGGTTTTTTTGCACCAAACCATTGGTTTATTCTAATATTCTTCATAGGGTGATATCGCATGCATTATAAAATCTAATTCAAACCCCTTTGCTGAAGAAATGATTTAAAACAATGATATGGAAATTCCACAGCAAAAGCTTTTAGGCTAAGTTTTCCAGATGCCAAAACTCTGAGTGATATGTCTCATGTCCTATTAATGCTACCTCCTCACAAATATTACAACTTGTGCTGGTCAGAATCTTGAAATCCTGGTCTGCTATAAATTTCAAAATGAAAAAGTTGTTCCAAAATGGAGCGATGATTGAAATTTAAAAAAATCCCATGAATGGGAATTCCAGAGTTTCATTTTTACCTTTTCTAAACATTTTCAAGTCTCCCTGAGCTGCCCCATTACTTGGGAGCCCCAGCTGCTGAGGAGCCAGGCAGGTAAATTGGCAGAAAACCAGGCAGCATTCTATTGCAAACTTGGTTGGTTTCTCTTGGAATTTTGTCAAGATCAGGATGGTTCTGCAGAGCATTTTGATTTCAGCTAATCATCATCTTCTGACAGAAAAGCAATGTAGAAAAATTTCCAACCAGCTCTAATTAGTACATGTAAGTGCCAAATGTATTCTTTCTACAGACACTGAGAATATCCAGTTAAGAACACAGGCTGGGACTTCCAAGGTTGCCTCAGAGAGTAAGGTGTTCAACTCTGAAGGTTAGGGGGATCCATCCACAAAGATTAAAGTTCATTCTTCTTTGTACAGAACAAATTCTTTCCATGCTACAACACATAAACCACTATACAACATAATTTTATATAAATATTCATGTGTTAATGGAAATCATTTGTTGAAATAATAAATAAGTAGTTACCTGCATTTCATCTAGTTTGGACTGAATGTCTGGAGGGAAATCTCCTGCTCCACAGCTAAAAGGGTCAAATGGTTCTGCTCCAAAAAGATCTCTCTCTAGAATGAAAAGAAATATTCACCAAGAGTCAGTCTTCACATGGAAGATGTAGCATGGTGTTTGGTAGGCATGTCTCCCTACAAAATAATCTGAATAGCAAAATTCCAGTTACCCATTTCATGAAAAGCAATGTTTAAATATAAACTTGGAAGTCCATTCTGATTTAGCTTATTTTCCTACCCTTTCTAAGAATGCTACCCAAACTAATGTTTTGGCTTCTTCATTTTTTTTCAGTTCTCTCTCCTGTGGGTTTTCTTTTTTTTTTTTTTTTGACTGGGTCAGGGGGAGAGAGGAATTTTCAGTGATTATCATATCAAAGACTAGTTGAAGGAAATTCAGGCCTTACCATTAGTCCTTCGAGGTAGATCCTAATGGCAATGCCTTGCAATTATTGTGTGTGGGAGTTTCACAAATCAAAGGGGTACAGAACGGTACTAAGCATTTGTCTTTTTTTACAGCAAAAACAATGAGAGTTGTGTGGCACCAAAGACGAACAAATTTCTTTGGGCTGCATCTGATGAAGTGGGTTGGAGCCCATGAAAGCTTATGCCCCAAGAAATGTGTTCGTCTTTAAAGTGCCACCGTTGTTTTTGCTGTATACAGACTAACACGTCTACCCCTCTGGAACTTCTCTCATTTTAATCTACAGCAGAAATAGACTGTTGAAACAATCCAGTCTTTTAGGTTACCTATTGCTTCTGACAATCAGGGCAGAAAGACAAAGAACCTCCTCTGTTCACACAAGGGAAGGTGTTGATTTGTGACACAGTTCTTTAAGACATGGAACCGCAAACAACTATTAGTCCCCAGTTTTAGAAACAACTATTAACCCCCAAAGACTTCACTTTGCTCTTAGATAAGATTAACAGTCAAGAAACAAAAAGTAGTGTACCATGAGACACCAGTTACTATAGAGATCCAGAGAACCTGGATCTGAACTGGGGTAATACAGCTGAGTATCTCTTTTTTGTCAACGTCTTACAGCAACTTCTCACTATTTGTTTTTTCTTCCTAACATAGTCTTTGTTTTTCTTAATTGCATCACTCACTATTTTTAAGGTTCAGTCTAGATCCAATATCTTTAATATCTCTCTACTGTATTAGGTCAGTGCTACATTAATCTTATTTCATCTGATTTTATTCTGTTCATTTATGTTTCCTCTCTCATCAATTACAGATCTTTTTTTCCCCATAAAATGAGTGCCCTGCAAATGTACTCCTATCCATATTGGAAGCCAGCTAAACTGATTTTGATAACCATTTTGCTAATACATTTTAAACACATTGGAAAACTAAGTTGTGTGTGTGTGTGTGTGTGTGTGTTTTGTGTGATTCATACACAATCTTGGGACCCACTTAAGTCAATGGCAAAATTGATTGATTTTAATAGGGCCAGTATTTCATCCACTGACTTTGTCCCCATGTCAGTCCACCACTGAGCAAGACAGCTCCTTGAAATTATATTGTACATTTCCATTCCCGGGTAGCATGAGTTTTAACTAATAATTTAGTATTATGACATGATTTTAAGTTATTCTGATTAAAGATAAAGGATATTAGAATTTCCATAATTTTTGATTACAAACAACTTAAAGTGTCATGTGCCACAACATATTTAACTAAAAATACTACTTTTCCTTTTTTCCATGACAAAACCATGACTCCGTTTTTTTACCATGTAAACACCGAGCCTTAAGTATGTCAAAATCGATTTGAAACAGCAAATATTAAGATATTATTTTAATGTTTCTGTCATACTTAACATTAAAGTATTAAAGCAAGCAGGAATTTGATTGTTTAAACAGAACCCCACAAGCTGTGGTTACATTACATTATAGACCATTACATGATATGGCCTTGAATCTCAGGACTACGTCCTGGCCCACAGTGCAGCTCCTTTATGCCACTGGAAAGCTGTCCATTGTAGGAAGATACAGACCATCATGGTATAGGAGAATCCATAGAGTTGATGTAACTGGGCTCGATACCTGTGGCTTTCTGTATAACAAAGAGGTTTTAGCTGGCGTGCACTGAAGAGTTATGGCTGGAGTGTTCTTGTGTTCTGGCCATGCCCAGCTGGTAGCCAGCATACACTGAGCAGCTGAAAGTGGTCTAGCCTATAACCAGTGCAGAACCTTTTGTAATGTTTTGGATTCATTACAATTGAGGTGAGTTAGGCTCATTTTTATTTAGTAGTTCCACTTCATAATACCAAGAAGATGATATTTTTCAGTGTGGTCACTGGACTTGTCAGATAGCTAAAGCTAGTCAGTCAGTTTTGATATCACATCTTACCAAACACCTGAGGCATACATCAATGAAACAAAAAAGTTAATGGTTTTTCCATTTCTTAGGGCTGAATATAATTTCACATTATTTTTAAATGGATGTTTCTGAACATTCAATTGATATGGACTAATTTCAATTATTCTGGAACGTGTGTCATTTGGGTCCAAACCCGCAAGAGGCAGTTCTGCTGAAGTCAGAGGTCTACTCATGTGTAAGGGTTGCAGGTTCGAGTGTTTGGTCAGCAATTTCTCCCATCAGGAGAGGGAACAGTTTGTTATTTATTTTATGTAATTTTATCCTTCTAAACTAAGTACAGAAAGATTTATTCTAGATCAGTCAACCATGCCATTTATCAATTTAATTGATATTCAAAATTAATTTTATAGATATGCACTCCATGCCATATTGAGTAAATTTTCCTATGCAAACTGCTTTTAACATATTCAATTTCTAAATACCTGGTTTAGGGTTGGGTTTGATGAAATGCTATTCTTTGGGAGAGGGCTGAAAATTGTACTTGTACTAGAGCCCTTGTACTTTCACAGTCTCTTTACTGTACTTAAAAGTGACATTTATTTTTCATGGCATGCTTGTGAGTGAATGTAAGGCTCCCAGTTGTAAGAGAAACAGACAGCACTGCCCTGAGTGAGACACAAGCCAGCCAGGTGTTGTGCAAGCTTCCACACATTGTTTTTGCTAAGCATTCTGGTATAGACTAGCAACATTATTGTCACTGTTCTCCTGAACAGAGGCTGCCAGCTATGTGGTAACTTTGGGAAAGGTAACGATATTTAAGCACAGCTGTGTGATGGAGGCAGTTGCATCCCCACCACTGTTTGATTCTCACTAATCACTACCCCTTTTTAATGGATGCAGCTGCCATGTGTGGGTATCCCACTCTGGTATACACAAGTGGAAGGTAATATTTCAGTTTGAATGTGCAATGCATGCCCTGTATGAAATGCAGCCTAAAAATCAGCAGATATTTAAAAGTGAAACTAGTTATTTGTTATAAAAATGACTATATTACAAACAAATGCCCTGTTCAAATAGAGAGAGAGAGCACTGTTCAAACAGAGAGTGAGTGAGGTATAAAAGCAATTTTCAAAAAGGATTTAGAGATACTACACCTGTCAGTCCAGTTAACTCCATAACTGAGAATAACCCCTCAAAGAGAGTTACCATTGTAATAATATAGTATTTCCCATTCTGATTGGTCACATTATGATAAAGATAATATAGCAAAGCAGGTGATATTCAAATGTGTTGTAATTTAATTTAAAACATGATAATTTTTCACCTGGCAATTTTTGCCACTATATAAATCTATTGCACACCCACACGTGGAATACTGTGTGCAGTTCTGGTCACCCCATCATCAAGAATGATACAACAGAATTGAAAAAACTACAGAGAATGTCAGTAAAAATGATTAGGGGTATGGAACAGCTTCTCTGTAAGGGGAGGTTTAAAAGACTGGAACTGCACAGCCTGGAGAAGAAACAACTGAGGGTACATGTGACAGAAGTCTATAAAATCATGAATGACGAGGAAAAAAGTGAATAAAGAAGTGTTATTTATCCCTTTACATAACACAAGAACCAGGGGGTCATCCAATGAAATTAATAGGCATCGGGTTTAAAGCAAGCAAAAATAAGCACTTCTTCACACAATGCACAGTCAACATGTGAAACTCATTGCCAGGGTCTTCTGAAGGCCAAAAGTATAACTGGGTTCTACAAAAAAAATTAGATACATTCATGGAGGATAGGCTCATCAATGGCTATTAGCCAAGATCGTCAGTACTGCAACCCCATGCTCTGTGTGTCCCTAAGCCTCTGTCCCCCAGCCAGAGACAGGGACTGGATAATGGGTGGATCAGTTGATAAACTGCCCTGCTCTTTCAGAAGCATATGGTGGTACCGGCAACGTACTGGGCTATATGGTCCATCGGTCTGACTTGCACCAGATATCCCACTGGAATCAATGCAGTATAGTACTACTCAATGTTAACAAGCATGGCAACATTAGGGCTATTAGCAGTTGTAAAGACACTCAACAGTATCTCAATCATTCAGTGTCTGTTTAAATTTCTGTACGTATACCCTTCCCCCACATTTGAGAACTTTTGTCACCCTCTGGATTGAAACTCTATATCCAAGTTCAATTCAAAATTCTTTTCTTTATCAAAATTAATTCAAATTGGTTTACAAATGGTCAGAGCAAGATAAAAATATATTTTCTCTATATTTTAGCAGTAAAAGGATTTATTCATTAAAGTAATGGAATATGCAGACCGGACTGAAAGTACTCATTGAGCAGTTGTTTTCAGAGAATTATCCCCAACAATTCCAGGATCTCTTTCTTGAGTGGTAACATCTAATTTCAATTGCATCATTTTGTATGCATAGCTGGGATTGGTTTTTTTCCAATATTCATTACTGAATATCATCTCTCATATTGTTGCACAGTCACTCTGTTTTGTGAGATTCCTTTGCAACTTTTCACAGTCTGCTTTGGACTTAATTATCTTATCTTCTGCAAACTTTGCCATCTCACTGTTTCCCCCTGTTCCCCTTTCCAGGTCATTTATGAATATGTTGAAAAGAACTGGTCCTAGTTCAGATCCTTGGTGGACCCTGTTGTTTAGCTCTCTTCACTGTGAAATATGATAATGTATTCCTACTCTTTGTTTCCAGTCTTTTAACTAGTTATTGACCCATGAGAAGACTTTTCTTCTTATCCCATGACAGCTTACTTTGCTTAAGAGCCTTTGTAAAGGGATCTTGACAAAGGTTTTCTGAAAGTCCAAGTATATGGTATGTGCTGATTAGTCTCTGTTGGTATTTGGATGCTCCGGCCAGGAATATGACAGAACAGAAGCCCAATGGTTTTAGAACTATGCAACAATTGGACTACAACGTCTGTCACATACATGGTCACAGCACCTGTAGGAATGTGTTGAAATTGTGGAGTTGGTATTTCCTTTATGGATATGTATTACTAAATCAGTTAATGAAATTATTTTAACACACAACACCTAACCTCCATGTGTCACCTCATGCTCAAAAACTCAAAAGTTAGTTCCCAAAAATCATGAGATTGACTTTAAATCATGAAATTTTAAAACATAATTATTGTTTCTCATTACTCACTTTCTGGGTTTTTTAGCATTTGAGGTTTACATTTTCAAGATTTTTCTTTTCAACCATGAGGCCTGAAATATACTTGTTTTGTTAAATGAAAGCTGAGATTATGTTGTAACCAGAGGACTCAAAAGCTGGGGCTTTACGAAAAACACCAAATGTTACGAAGTTCGTGGAAACAGTTGCAAGGGTTGGCAACATTGCTATTTCAAAAGACATGCAAATACTTCCATCCACTGTAAACACCTTTTCAATGACAAATTCTCTTTCAGTGTTTTTCTGCTAGGTTAAAGAAACAAACAAATAAAAAAACCAGGACTGGTCTTAGTCTCATTTATATCACTTTTCTACACTGAGTTAACTCAACTATTTTGGGCTCACTCCTAATTTACACCAGCATAACTGTGATCAGAATTAGGTACCATTCTGGTATCTTGTGTCTTTGGGCCTGATCTTACTTCCACTGAAATCAATAGATTTTGCCACTGACCTAGATGAGACCAAGATAGGGACCCCAATAAGTACACTAGGTGGGAGATGTGCAGAGAAACATTCTATAAAACCTGCAGGTCAAATTGAACGTTGATACAAACAGGCAAAACACCAGTGATTTCAGTGGATTTGTAGTTGGGCTGAATTGTATATTCTACTTCATCTAGAACATTTGGGGGTCAAATTCTGAGAGTTCAGCATGATAGGGCTTCCAGACCATGCCAGGCAATATATCGAAATATTCCTTCATCATGGTGAAATACTGCAAACAGAACATGCTACTTCCACACTAAGGTTCTGAGCATTTATCCTTGTTTCTCATGTATGACATGAAAAGTTACATGAATACTATTACCCCCAATGAATTCTGAATATTCATTGGGAATTCCAAAATTCCTTTTACAACATCACCACTTTTCCCAACCCCATCAAATGGAGGTTTTCAAAAAATATTAATATTGCAAACAGCAATAAAGAAAATGTAACTGGAAGTCAAAATACTTCCTGAGTTAACTTTAAAAGAATATACTATCATAAGTACAGCCAAGTTTTAATTCCCAACCAAACTGCCTCAAATTGTGTATATGATAGTTTAATCAATTAAATGAATTTATTCATTATAATAACTTAGCAGAAACAGCAAAGAACTTGGGGCAGATGGTATAAAAATGAAATGGCATTATCAGACGTGATTTACAAAAACGTATTTGGTTTGTCACGAAAATGTCAGTGAACCATTTTAGATGCTTTATTAAAAAACAATGTAAGCAAAAATTAGGTCGGTTGTTACAAAACTTACTGATCTCTGCAGATCTACTGGGTACTGGAGGAGGCTGTGTGCCATTGCGAGTAGGTGTTGATGATTGAGGGGATATGGGAGAAAAGGGAACCATATCAAAGATGTCAGTGGAGGGTGATTTAGGTGTCACACTGCCTGCCTACAATAAGGACAATAAATATTAGGGTAATATTTCACATGAAAAATTACAATACTGAACTTTTCAGCATGCAGATAAAAGCTACAGTATCAAAAATAACAGCATGCACAAATCAGCTCCTGATACCAAGCAAATGGCATTCACAACCAAGAATTTATGAGACATGCTAAAACCTGAATAGCATTATAAATTTCACATTTTTAATATATCTCAGGTAGCCAGAAATAAATGACATTAAGACCTGAAAGAGCTGGAAGGAAACAACTCTAAATTAAAAAGAATTTGAATAGAAGTATTATTCCCAAGACCCATTTAAGATAACGGGGCAACAGCCATGAGCTATACATTTAAATGTACAGAAATAGTGCATGAAACTATAATGCCAATAATTTTTCTTTACTAATTCCTCCTTATATAATATGGTTATATATTTGATGACCTATGAGAGCTGCTGTCCTTAAAGCTTTGAATGTATTTTGTGATATGCAGTAACCTGGACATTCAACACCCTACCAACAGGTAATATTAAAATCCAAAATTAAACTTTTTATCATTGAATGGGGAGCAGAAAATATTTCATTATGGAAGTCCAGGATTTTTTTTAGCAGATTTCAAAAAAATACTTGATAAGGAAATAAATTACTGTGGTTCCAAAGTCATATTAAAATAAAAACTATAATTACAGCTTGTACAACAGTTCTAGTATCACTCCCAGGACATAGAATACAGCACAATCAAGTCAATACAGACACCAAAAACAGCTTAAAAATTCAGAATGACATACCAGACTAAAGCAAAAGTTCAGTTTTATTCACATTATAAAAAATAAGAAACTAGAAATATATAAGGCCAGGTGAAAAATATACTATTTCCTAATTATTTTGCACAATAATTCCATGTTTGGTCATGGTGCTGACATGAAAAAGGTTTTAATCATAGGATTAAGACAGACTGATTTAGGCAGATTATCTCAGTGATACAACCTGTGTGCTAAGCAGCCTTTACAGATGTTGGCCCATGGGATGTCCACAGCCCTCATGGACCATGCAGCTGTAATAGGTATGTTGAAAGGTATTTTCCTTTCTTTGTAGTTTACTAGGTACCTCAAACTGTCCCTTCAAAAAGATTCAGTCACAGACAGTTCCATTCCAGAAAAGAAGGGCAGATCAGATCAGGAAATGATTCTTTAACAGCACATTCACTCCCTGCAGGATCAAATAAAATCTCCTATCCATATAACTAAGTAGTTATTATTATTGTTCTTTTCAACATAATGTCCATAGACCAATGAGAACCAGGTCTTTCCTCTTCTTGAGGCTACACATAAAGGTTTCCCTCATCCAAAGAATTCTCTCATTCAGCATTACACCAGGAGATGGTGAGGAAGAAAGGGAAGTAGAGGAGAAACAGGTTCGGGATAAGGAATCACTCAGAGGTGGAGGGAGAAATCTCATTTTCAGTACTTCTTCCTCTTTCTACTCTACTCGCTGTACAGGGTGTGTGTGTGTGTGTGTGTGTGTGTAAGTGCTGTTTTTTATAAGACGCTAACCTGTTTCTTGAATATTTTGACACATGGACTTCTACAGACTGTACTGCTTGGAAAGAAGTTATATATGATCTGTATTATATATATACAGACTTCTCCCCAATACAATATAATGTAATACATACATACACACACCCCCAATACAAATGCATATATATATGGAGTCTTAAATTATTATTTCCTATATAGGCATGTATATAGTCTTTATTCAATAGCCTTTTGGGCATTGTTTTCTCAAAATCAAGTAATTTCCAACTCAGAAATTTGGAATTAATATTTTATATTCATATTGTGGAATCTGGAAATACTCAGTCCCTCTGAGAATTGGGATATTTTTATTTAGAGTATTGACAAGCCTAATTCAAAGACTCCACATAAAAAAAAAATTGGGGGCAGGGGTTATTTAATTCTATTCAAAATAAATAATTCACTCACGCATGTTACTCATGGTAAGAATAGAGTTGAACTTTTTTTATAAAATGATCATTTATATGGGACCTCTCTCTTTTTCTCTCTGACATCAAGAGGTTGTTATTACATGTACTTCCCAGACAGCCTATGGCCCATAGGTTCCTGAGAGCACATTGTTCATGCACAATAGATTCGTGTTAGCCTGCACATGGAACTCCCATTAGCAACATGGGAGTTCTATGTGTAATTTGCAGGCTAAGTGACCCACACAAAGTAAACAAACAAAAAAAGATGTGTGTGTGTGGTGGTGGTGGTGGTGGGGGGGGGGACTGATCTCATACTCCTCATGCAAACAGAACTCTCATTGATGTAAGATGGGGTTTTGTCTGCACCAGAAGTATAAGATCAGGCCCTGCATGTATGTATGAGCCATAAATTATCTTAGATTCACATTCAGATTTCCCATTGATGTTAATGGAAGATCTTTGTGTGAATTGTGGCTAACAGATTGTAACTGAGAACTTTAGGTTGTAAATAGCTAGGTGAAAGCTAGATAAATAAAGTAAACAATATTTGAGGTCAGTCTTAAATGAGTCTTTTTGGTAAAAGTTTTTCATTCATATTTTGCTATTCAATATTCCAATTTCTTATCATAGTTGTAAATTTTGATACCGTTACTATAACTAAAATTATTAAATTTGATAATCAGTAGTTAATTAAAAAAATGTGTACTATTAAAATCTGGATGAACATGAAAGGCATTTTTATTCAGTAGAACCATGCAAGAAAGCCATGATAATGTTTGCCAAATACAGCCACATGTTATTTGCAAATGGTAAAAAGATTGTGAGTATTGATATATTGCTATGAGAAAGCAGTTAATATGCATGTTACAGATCATCTTAGAATAAAATAATTTGCAGCCTTCATTTTGCACAGAGTTCATATAAACTATAGTAAAACAAATATGATGGCTGCTTGCTCTTCTGGCTAGTCAATGCTTTCTCACTTACCCAAGTTCTCTTTCTATTGAAAAAATTAAAGCCCTCCAAACCAGACTTTTGGGACACTGTCTTGAATAATATAAATAGCTATTATTAGTATAATTATTCTACCAAACTAGCAAAGTAGTCCAATAAATATAGCACATACAGGTAAACCATTAGAATGTAAAGAATTAGAAATGTTAAGAAGTTGGGAAAATAGGGTATTATTTTAAGGATATGATGCAGGAACTATGAAACATCTCAAAAGTCTCCATATTTTAACAGTACCTAGAAAAAACCTACAATACATCTGATCTGTCCTTTAACCACTGTACAAAATGTATAATTTAATACAATCAACACACAACAAAGAATATAGGAAAATAGAAAAAAAAAGTTTTTGCACAGCAGGATTACACGAGGTCTCGGGATGCCGTATTCATTGACTGGCTTTGGAAGACCACTTTTTGAAGGTGGTGGTGTTAATAGTCCAGATGAAAGTCTGGAGTCAGGAGAGCTCATAGGAGTAAGTGTAATGGAAGAGATATCTAAAGAAGGAGTTGAATCCTCATTATTACACCAGAAAAAGGTGGAGGGTCTTTGAAACATATGTTGATCATTATCAGACTTTATGTGCAGCAGCTGTAAAGGAATCACAGAAAGAGAAAATATTCTAAGGAGTAGAAAGTGGTAATGTAAGGGAAAGAAAAACGTACATTTTATATTTAAAAAGTTGTTTGCAAATTGCTGTTCAAGAAAACACTAAAAATCCATAGTAATAAAAAGTATTCCAGTACTGGCGGGAACAAATAAGATTAAAGTATATTAAAAGTTTCATCAAATTACAATGAATACATTTTCAAATGTGGGCACAATGGATTGCACCCACAAAAATCTGCATGCAACAACATATCTAAAAAACCCCATATTTGCACATGCAAAATAGTAGTTAGGCATAATTAGGGAGGAATGTTGTCGTGGTTAAAGTACAGGGCAGAATCTTGTTCTCTGTTATGTTAATACACAATTTTTTTTACCCTCAATTTAAAGAAAAAAAATCATACAATAAAAATGTTCATACAATAAAAGCCTGCTATGTAAACAGTTCAGGGCATTTGTTTTATTTTAAATAAGAATACTGTACTGGTTCCTTTGGTTACTCAGTTATGGGGTATGAAAATTGTATGATTCCTGCACAGTAATATATATCCTGATGACATTTTTGGCATAACAGCAGTGAATGCACTTGTGGGCTGAAGTAAGATGCTTTTTACTAGATAATTCAAAAAGTGTCTAAGATCTTTTGTCACAAAGGCTCAATACTGTTCCCCCTAGCACAGGTAAACAGGGTCGGCAACCCAGTGGACATGCTGGGTGTGGGGTCTTTTGCACATGAACAGCCCAGCATTGTGGGGAGTTGTGACAGAGCAGTTCTTTCTAGATCAAAAGGGGAAAACATGAAGATTCTACCAATGCTCAAGTCCTTCCTATGGAAGGGGATGAGGGAGTGCAATGGCAACCTCTGAGTAGCATCATTGGGATTGGTCCTCTTCTACTCTGTGACCTGGAGAGAGGATTCCTACCTCTCCTCCATACTCCCAGTCAGCAAGGAATCATGTCTTAGATGTAGTGGCTGCTAATATGTGTACTTATTACCCCAAAGTCTGTACGTTTCTCTCAATCCACTAGTAAAGAAGACAGTAAAATCTTACTTCCTTAATTTTGTTTCCTTTTGTCTCTTCCTTTTGTTTCCTTTATGTATTTGAATTTTAAAATTTTTAAGAATTTGCTTTAAAATGAGCTTAGTCATATGTTTTCATTGATAATTCTATAGGCTTATCATTTAAAAAACCTAAACAACAAACAAATAACATTCCCCCCTCTCCAAATTTAACAAAAACCTTACATTATTTTAAAAGTAAGTGGAAAGATTTTGTTTGTTCATTGGTTTTACCTGCCAAGATCTGAGTTGAGGTCAAGGTTCTATGTGTCTCATGAAAAAATGATGGCATTACAAACAACAAGAGCAGATTAGAGCGCTGCATTCTTTCCCCTGCTTTAGGTGTTTGTGATGTCTTCATTCCCTTCCTTGTCCCGCCACTCCCACCTCCACACACATTATAGACAAAGAGCTTTAAACACAGGTCCTGGAAGATGAGGGCGAGGTTTACAAATATTTGGTTTGGAAATGTGTCTAACCAGGCATTCTTTGGGACTAAATGTTGATTTTTACATCAAAGCATCTTTGCACTAGTGAAATATGAAGCTGTGGAGAAAGACAGAATCCTCCTTCAATCCTGCAAAAAGGGACTGACTTCTTGAATAGCCAGTATTCCTTGGCAAATCCAAGAGCTGTGCTCACATGCTCACGATGTGGGGACTGGAGATAGTAGATCTGTGCTGTGAATACCTTGCCTGTATCACTCTCTAGTTTGCCCACGACTCCCCCCAATGGGCCTGGTAGAGAAAGTTGCAAAGTCCACCTTATATGGCTTCTCCATATACTGCCCCTGCTATACAACTGAAATTTGGCATTACCATGGCATTTAGGGTCTGTCTACACTAGAAAAAGTTAAGTCGACCGTATTAAGTTGACTTAAAGTGGCTCCTTTTAAGTTGACGTTATTAAGTCGACTTAATACTGGACATAGGTGTCCAAACTGGCAATAAATCAACTTAATAAAGTCGACTTAAGGGCTACTCCCCAAATGCCTTAGACGAGAGGGTGTGAACAACCATTGTATCCTTAATGGCTCATCAGGATACTCCCTGGGACCACATCACCTGGCAGATTCCTTAACATTAAGGAGACAATGGTTGTTCACACCCTTCCGTCTAAGGCATTTGTCCAGAAGGACACAAGTTAAAGTATGGATATAACATCAAATTCTTAACTTCTAATCAAAATAGAATTCCTCGACATAAACTATATAATCATTCCCAGCAAATTACTACCTTTCTATTAATACCAAACACGACATAGTTCCTATGGATTATAGCATTTATGAGATATCCATTGAAAATAATATCATAAATGCTTCCCTAAATCCAGACAGCATCACACACAGGGCTCTGCCTTGGCAGGGTCCCTGTACCCCTTTACCCCCTTGTACACAGGGGGTGCCCCCCGCAACCATGGACCTGCCCAAGGTCCCCCTAGCCCCACAAAGTCGACCTAGAACATCCAGTGTGGACGCTCTAGGTCGACTTTGTAAGTTCCCCTTTAAGTTGACTTTAATTTTAAGTGTAGACATACTAAGTCGACTTAGTTAAAGTCGACTTAAAAGTGCAAGTGTAGTCATAGCCTAAGATCTTATCCAACCATGACAGACTGACATCCAAGTCATTAAAAACAAGTTGTTTTTTGCTCAATGTATCTCCCCATTACTTTTGCATTCGGTAACAGCTTCAACTTATAGATATACTGTTGTATTCAGAAAAGGTCCTGTCATTCCCTCAGTGGTTTTGATTTGAGCTGGCCATCTAGTCTTGCAGATTGTCTTTAAATGTAAAGATCTCCTTCGTTTTTCAGAAGCCTATTCAATTTAATGTATTGCATCAATCCTGCCAACTTTTTCTGGGGTCTGATGTGCATCATAAAGTTCCTCTCCCTTTGCAAAACTGTACTGTTTCAAGAAACAAGTTCCAAAGTTCCAAGTTAGTCTGACGAAGTGGGATTTTCCCACGAAAGCTCATGTGATAAATACATTTGTTAGTCTTCAAAAGTGCCACAGGACTCCTTGTATGTTTCTAGAAAGAGTTGGAAAGTAAAGATTATTTTAGACTTATTCATTACTTATCCCTATCAATGGTTAAAGTCTGTAAAATATTTCTATATTTCCTGCAAAGTTAAGGAGAAAACCATCAGGTCTGGACTGGCCTTATCTTCATCAGCCTGCACCAAAACTAGGTTAATTTGATGTCCTGGGCAATCAATGTATGATGCATATACTTTGTCTCTTTGCCTAAAAGATAGTCTCTTATTTTTGCTTACAATCCTCCACAAGCTCCAGCCATAACACTGGCCCCATCACATCTTTGTCCAGATATGTATTTGGGTGTCTAAGCCATACTTGCAGAGTACGTTAGTTAACTGGTCCCACAAGGATGCAGCCTCTGCCTCACTTGCTGCCACAAAGATTACAAAATGCTCTTTTATACCTACTTCTCCTGAAAATGATCAATATTAACAAAAGAAGCAAAATGGACATCTTATTAACATGGTTAATATTTGTAGTTGCATCTGCAATGACAGTAAAAATCTTAGCTTTTCTTGCAGCTTCTAAGTATTCACCTCCTGGCTTCTGATACGAAAAGACTTGTAAGTTCATCAGTAATCGTCTTGCTTAAGTCGATGTCTCTCAATGTCACTGACATGTTGGGCAAAAGTTGTAGTAAGCCTTGCAAAAAGCTTAATGATGCTCAACTAAATGCCATTATTGTTGCTCTCCAGCAGTCCACAGTGGCTGTGGAAGGGACACCTAAACTAGCTATAGTTTTTACAGTGTCAAGCAATATTTTTAGTACTTCTTGCTATTTCTTATTGTGTTCAGAGGCTTGTTTATCAAAACATTCACATTGATACTAAGACCCTTTGCGAACTGTAGAGCTGTCACATGTGACCACATGTTGTTTGATCCTGCCACGAAAGGAAATTAACATTAAAATATTCTTTCAATCACTGTTAATCATGCTGATTTTTAACACCTGTATCCCTGAACAGCCAGCAAATTTGACAACATCCGTTATCTGAAATGTATATGAATATACTGGCCACTTCACACACAAATCTTCATGTTGTGCATTTTTCTTTCTGTAAAATGAAGATGAAAAATGGCCTGTATGAAAAAAGGAAACTATCCACATGGCATATCACTTTAAGTGGACTGATAAGGACAATCTATGCAAGTATGTGCAACAGTTTAGGTGATAAAACATTCTTGAAAGTGACATGTCAGATGGGAACATCAAACCTATTTCAGTAGGAAGATTGCTCTGGCCTGCTTCATTGTTCACCTGCTCATCTAGAGGATCTTTGGGCTTTGTGATTTTAAGGTAATCTATGGGATGTAATCTATGCTATCAACACACCTAGCTATCTGAGAGACACTACAGATTTCCTGAGAAAAATCCAATCCATTGATGGTCTTCCAGAAAATACCATCCTAGCCACTATGGATGTAGAGGCTCTTTACACTAACATTCCCCACAAGGATGGATTACAAGCTATTAGAAGAACCATCCAGGATGATGACACAGCTAAACTTGTGGCTGACCTCTGTGACTTTGTACTCACCCACAACCATTTCAGATTTGAAGATGATCTATACCTTCAAGTCAGTGGCACTGCCATGGGTACCCGCATGGCCCCACAATATGCCAACATCTTTATGGCCGATTTAGAACAACGTTTCCTCACTTCTCATCCCAAAGCACCCCTACTTTACCTACGCTATATTGATGACATCTTCATCATCTGGACCCATGGTAAAGATGCCCTTGAAGATTTCCATAGAGATTTCAACAATTTCCACAACACAATCAAACTTAGCCTGGAACACTCCACACAAGAGATCCACTTTCTGGACACTACAGTGCAAATTAGCGATGGACACATAAAGACCTCCCTATACCGCAAACCTACTGATCGGTATAGTTACCTACATCCCTCGAGCTTCCATCCTCGACACACCACACGATCCATTGTGTACAGTCAAGCCCTAAGATATAACCGCATTTGCTCTGACCCTTTAGACAGAGACAGACACCTTGAGGATCTCTACCAGGCATTCTTAAAACTACAGTACAAACCCACAGAAGTGAAGAAACAAATTGACAGAGCCAGACGGGTACCCAGAAGTCAACTACTGCAGGAGAAGCCCATGAAAAATAACAACAGAACGCCACTGGTCATCACCTACAACCCCCAAGCCAGACCTCTTCAACACATCATCAAAAATCTAAAGCCTATTTTACAAGATGATCCCTCACTCTCTCAAGCCTTGGGAGACAGACCTCTCCTTGCTTTCAGACAGCCCCCTAATCTTAAAAGGATACTTACCAGCAACTACAGATCACAGAGCAGAAACACTAAAGCAGGAACACAGCCCTGCAGCAGACCACGCTGCCAACTTTGCCCTCATATCTACACTGATGACACCATCACAGGGCCTAATCATGCCACCTACTCCATCAAGGGTTCGTTCACCTGCTCATCCACCAATGTGATTTATGCCATCATGTGCCGGAAATGCCCCTCTGCCTTATATATTGGACAGACAGGACAGTCTCTGCGCCAAAGAATCAATGGACACAAATCTGACATCAGAAATTGCAACACTGCAAAACCTGTAGGGGAACACTTCAATCTCCCTGCCCACTCCCTTAACGATTTGTTAATAGCTGTGTTGAAACAGATGAATAACAAATCACAGCTTCAAAGAGAGTCTGCAGAACTCGAACTTATATGCAAATTTGACTCAGTTGTCTTGGGGTTAAACAGGGACTATGGATTTTTCTCGCATTACATCAAGTGAATTGACCTCCCCCTCCTCTATGTGCTGTTCCCCAGTGTTTTGAATCCTAACACCTATTTTGATTTGCTGTTACAGCCTGACCTGATGCTATGTCATACACTCCCCTGCATTTAATTTCCTCCCACTCTGTAACTTTCCTATCTTCAAAGCGTCTGACGAAGTGGGATTTTCTCCCACGAAAGCTCATGTGATTAGTAAATCTGTTAGTCTTTAAAAGTGCCACAAGACTCTGTTGTCTATGGGATGTTTGGCTTTGTAGCTCATCTACATGTCTTTGGCTGTGTTTCTTTCAAGCAAACTTTCTCTAGAAATATCATCAGCTACTACTTCAGAAGCAACTTCAATGGTGATGCACAAATGGTCTTCCAGACTTAAAACCTTAACACAATGGCAGATACATGCTTGTTGAATTGAGATGCAGTTCATGACATTCTATTTCACACTGCAGGATTTGATCATGAAGTTTACAAAATAATAGTTTCTATTACATAGGATGTTTGGAAGAAGTTTATAATAATAAAAATCTTCTTTTCTTTTTATTTGCTAAAACCAGACTTTTACTTGTATTTGTGTTTTCATTTTCAAAGATCTTCCAGTATGAGAATAACTACTTTGGAAATACAGGCCTAAATAAAGTATGTTTTTGTGCTGCTTAATTTAGCCTTCAGTTGTGGAGGTAACCCTTAAAAAATGTTCATTTTCTGTGCAGAGCCTAGCAGAGAGTCTGAAATAGGGGGAACCCAGAGCAGGTAGACACACATTTTTCAGTGTCCTGTAGCAAGAGGAGGATAAGGAACCTATGGAAACAAACTTCATTTCCCAACAGCAGCTTCTCCAGCACTGGAGCTTGCCCAGTGGCCTTGACACCTCCAGGACGGGGAAGGAAACTTACGCTATCACAAGTCACTGCTGGACGTGCTCAAATGCTGTAGAATTTGCAAAGGCATTTCAGGACACGTGACTGTAGGTTCCCCAGCATCCCTAAAAAATGGGCGATGGTGGTCACGGGAAGTGTTAGACACATGCAACCCATGTAATTGCATTGGCTCTGAAGCTGTAAAGGAGTCCCTTGCCATGGTTTCTGATGCTATTATTTGTGGAGAGGTGGGGGGGGGAAGAGAGAGGGGGCCAGAATTGGGTAGGGATGGGCAGAGGACTGTGGCAGGGGAACAGCTGGTGTAGATGCCCAGGGGTCCTGCAGGTACTGGTCCTCACTGCCCAAATTTGCATTTGCCCATGGAGGGGGCCTCCACAATGGTGGTCTTGCCATTAACTCTAATTGGTGAGGTTCCCAATGGAAGAGCCTCCATTTTGGTCGAAGTCTCTTCTGCCCCTTCTGTTGCCCGGGCAAATTCAACGAGGGCAGTAGGAAATGACGTGCTGCTCCTCCTCAAGGTTCTACTGTAGAACCGGTGGCAGCAGCAGCAGTAGTAGTTTGTGACTCTGACTCCCACAACAGGAGTTTTGGCTTTGGCAGAAGCAATGGAGATGATCCTAATGGCAGTAGCACTGGTGCAGGGCCTGGACCAGAGGGGGAGATGGCATGGCATGGTGCAAGGAGGGAGGAAGGGGGAACCGAGCAGGGAGGCAGAGGAAGGGATGGGGGATGGAGGGGCGGGTGAGGGAAGTGAGACTTTATTTGAATGTGGGACATATGATGGCAGATGCCTCTCTCACTGGCAGATAAAAGGAAAAGTAGGGGCCTGGACCAGGTGGAGCCCAGTCTGATTGTCACATCTGTCACTGTGTATGACCCTTTCATTGTATAATGCCATTTGACTGGCAAACAACTGAAAGAGACTCTACCAGCTAAGATCTCAGAGAGGCACTGTTTATGGTCATTCAGTGCTTTCATCCCACAGCGTTCACTGGCTCTCCGAGAATTCAAAGACTTTGTCCCTGGCAGGAGGAAGGAGTTATGCAGGCGCATGAGTGCTACTTGGCTGACCTTGGGGAGAGGAATTGTTCCTTCAGGATCCACAAAGGATACTGGAAATTGCAAAGCCAAGAATGATGAATAGGTCAAGCAGCTCCTTGCTGCACAGGTGCCAGGACCCTGACCCTTGCATGAGAAGTTATTTAAGGAAGAAACAGAGACATATTTTAATACTAAACAAAGGCAAGATCAGGACAGGAATCAACTGGAACCTCTCAGACACTTGGAATATAGTAACATAATAAGAACCACACCTCTTTTCAGTCTGTTTTTCTGCCTCTGACATAATTTTCCACTTTGGTTGGTTTCTTTCTCTACTCTTCTGTTGGTTGTCTTTTACAACTTCCCTTGCACTGATCTTCTTTCCTACGTTGCCCTTCTTCCTGACTGTTCCATTATTTTCTCTCCTCAAGGAAGTTCTGTGGCTGTCACGGTATTTCTTTCAGGCTTTTTTCTTTTCTTTCTTTTTTTAACCCTGCTGATGCCAGGATTCTGGCTAGTCAGATACTGTAATGCTCACAGATGCTTCAGGAACGTCTTGAAAAAAATATCCAACATTTGAAAAAAAAAATACTTCTTGTTTCTAGATCAAGGCCAGTTCAGCTGGTCTGATCAGATATTCCTTAGCCATCAACCAACTTAATCTACAACTTCCCATTCAAACAGATAGTCAATCTGGTTGTGAATGACTATATTTTTCAATCTATTGTATATCCCTGTGAAAGCTGATGGGTATAGCTGATCACTTCTAGATTGCTTAAGGCAGCATAGTGAAAATAACACACCCAGAGATTTTAAATAATGAAAACAGATTGAGTTAAAATAAATAGATGCACTCAGGGATCCACTGAGGATGTGTATGCAAGTTCTCTCAAACACAGTATCTAAAGTAAACTCTTATTGTGATACAGACTTGAGGGACATCAGCAGATGAAAGCAATAAATGGAAACATTAGATTGTCCCCACATAATCAAGACCAAATGGAAGAACAACCGGTGATTACTCTACAGCCAGACCACTAAAACATAGAGGAAAAGTAAACAGCACACATACAAGAGTAATGGAAACTTCAGCTCAACAGCCAAGTGAGTGACTGCATTAAACAGAGTACAAATTACCAAAAGCCAACAACAACACTCCGTGCCAACAGTTCGATGCCACACACAAGTACAGTTGTACAGAAAATCCCAGGGTCTATTCCCAACTAAGGAAACCACATCTTTCTTTCTTACAGTATTACTAATACCTCTCACAGACTTATCAAGTAAGCAGTAACAAATGTGTTAATCTACATCGCATAAGATTTCTTCACTGATAGCTATAAACCATAGCATGTAATATCACTACCAGCTTTGATGCAGATCATTCTAAAAGAAAATTTAAAAGAAAATTATGCAGAAATTGATTTAATTTTTTTTAGAAATGTACTGAATGAATATAAGTTAAAATAGTAAAAATAACAAGGTTATGGTATCTTTAACATGCATACAAAAGACTTGCAACTTGATGGTTAACATGCTCTCTCTTTTTTTTCCCCTTGAACAATTTACTGCATAATCAAAATTCCTTTTGGCTTTTTGCCTTGGTTCTCATTACTTTTAATACCCGTGTATATAAATGCAACTGGAGATATTTTATTTTGAAATTTGTTTTCCCATTTCCAATTAAAATTCACTTCAGGACATCACTGATATAGCAAAACTACCGGTAACTTTATTAGAGTGTTACCTTGAATAGCACTGTTATTGCTATAACCATATATTGATATAGATGCTGATTGAATAAGTGACAGCAGAATTTCACACAAGGAAATCTGGGATCACATACTCACTGCTAAAAACATAGGGCCAAATTCATCCCAGGTGTTAACGAGTAAAACTCCATTACTATCAGTTTTCCACTCACTTCGGAAAGAAATCTTTGTCATACAACATAGGACTATATACTGAGGATTTTTCTCAGGTTTTTTTTAAGCAGTTCTTTCACAGGCAAACTCCACTGGCTTTTAGCTTATTCCCAACAAAAGCAATCCCCTAGCAGTACAATGTCAGCATTCTTCATCTCTAAAAGATGTGTTTTGTGAGACTGCATTTCAACATCACCAGCATTAATTAGAAATTGCAATTATACACAATCAGAGGTGTGCAGCTTTAAGATAAAAAACGTTTCCTTCAGATCTGTTCCATTAATCTTAACACCACGATTCAGTTCTCCCTACATGTGCAGAACACCCATTGAAATTAATACATAAGAAGGACAGATTATTGGAATCACAATCCACCGGGAGAATCTGAGAGTGAAATAACCTCAATCAATATTTCATATTACACTCTACAAAGAAAGAAAAGAGACTGCAGGAATTACATTTGTGGGGCTGAAAAGAACATTTTAATATATGATACCAATGATCACACATTCAATTCCTGGCCACTGAAATTTAAAGATTATCAGAAGGCTGGATTCTGATATCTTTACTCCTGCTAACTGGCACCTCAATCTACAAATATGCTCAATGAAGGTAAAAGGATTATTTAATAGGACTCCATATAAATAAGTGCATTGGAATCTAGCCCAGAAAGTTTACTGTATCTCAGGCCCGTGGTTCCCAACCTGTGGTCCATGGGGGCATTCAGAGTGGCCTGAGGTTCCCTTACTGATGGCTGCAGAAGGGAGCCATTGCCAAAGAACCTAGTCAGAGTACATTTCTTCAGAGCTAAAAGACCAGTGCAGCTCCTTGCTGCAGCCAAGTGGATGGAAGATCAGTGCTCCCCTCTCCACATATGCAGCACGGAGCATGGCAAAGTACTTCACTTAGTTCCATAGGCACTGGGATCCCTGCTGGAGCCAAAGGGAGGGGAACACTGACCTTCAGGCTAGGGGACATGTGGGTTTCCCTGCTGCAGCCCAGGAGATGGGAGATCAGTGAGGGGGCAGCCTTCTTGCTAGACTCTTTCCATCTGGCTGCAGGGGTGGGCAGCCTGCTGGCAGGAGACTGGTGACCCTTTGAGGTTGTAAAAATGGTATCTGTGGCCCTCGAGCCAAAACATTTGGGAGCCACTATCTCAGGCCATTCTTGAGAGCCAAATATGCATATTCTTACAACCTCTTACATCCCTCAGACAAACTACAGATAAAAAGCAAATAGTGTAAAAAGTGGAAGAGGACTAGAACTTTAAAACGTGATGATAAATATTAACACTCACATCCTTAATATGAAGTAAAACAAATGGCTTTAATGGAGCATATATCTTCATTCTTCTTTAACTACCATTCTTATTTAATATGATGAGGACAAATTAGGAAAAACAAATAAATGAAAAGCAAAAATAAAGGTGACATGGATTACAGATGAAATTATACATTTATCCTTATAGTGCAGCTAATATATTGAGTTGACCTAAGACAAATAGAACATATCTGTTTATAATTGTAGTGTGTTGTCACCACGCTTTTTAGATACAACTTGATGGAAATGTAATCCTACACATTATTTACTGTTCAGAGATTGTCGCTTCATTTTTGAAGAATTTAACACAGCTGTGTTAAATTCTGATTTACAGCACTACTTTCAAAAATAAAACAATGTAACGATTTTTCCACTGTATCTATACTTTTAAATTGTATCCTATATATTTATTACAATGAAATCCTCTTTTTCACTCAATATGTGGCCCTCTAGTCTAGTCCATCCAGGGGTAGGATTGTTGGGTCTGGCAGGGGGAACAGCTGGTCCTATGATCATATTCAGGCCAATTATATATCCCTTGCAACTCCTTGCAACTCAAGTTCAAGTGCTGGGCCTTCTACAGAGATGGTTGGTTTGGGTCATTTTGAATGGAAAAGCATGAATGTTTCAAGTATGATGTGCAGCATGAAGTGAACCTGCTACTCTCAGAAACATTTTTAAGTTGGAGAGGGGCACTGTAACCTACTGGGTTTTCTTAAGAGTTGGCAGAACCAGAAAGGAATGGGAAATGCAGAAAAGAGCATCAACCTCTGTTAAGTTTTGGGAATTTGGTTTTTCATACTGCAGAAATACCTAAACAAAGATAAAGAACATTGCTCCTGAGAGAATTTTCTAAGAAAATTCAGTGTTCGTTACTGAAGATAGGAATTTGGGGAGAAGAGGAAAGAATCTGGAATCCACACACCATATGTATTTATAGTTACCACCCTCCCTAGCCACATCCCCAAACCCTCAAGAAACAGAACTGAATCAGGCCACCAGTCCAGTCGACACTTTACCAAACCCTTATCTGCACTTACTCCCCTTGGAATAGGTTAACAAGATGGAGGCAGATTAATATTTAGTAATTAAGGAGGCAGTCTGGTCCAGTGGATAGAGCTCTGGTCTGTGAGTCTGTGAATGTTCCACATCTCTTGCTCAAAAGGATGTTCACATGGGCTATGTCTACACTTAGAAAGTTAAGTTAACTTTGTTAAGTCGACTTAATAAGGTTGACTTTAAGTTGACTTAAAGTCAACCTTATTAAGTTGACTTAACAAAGTCAACTTAATTTTTTCTAGTGTAGACATACCCCTTGTCGACCTTATTAAGTCGACTTAATGCTTTAAGTTGACTTAATAAGGTCAATTTAGGCGCTAATCCCCGTCCACACTGGCTTAAGTTGATTTAAGGAATTGACTTAAGCCTTAAGTCGACCTAAAACTAGGTGTTATTAAGTTAACTTAAGTTTCCCTTAAGTCAACTTAAGTAAAAGATTAAGTCAACTTAATAAAAGCCCAGTGTGGACAGGAAGTAAGTTAGGTCGAGTTAAGCCTCCTTAAGTCGACCTAACTTGTAAGTTTAGATGTGCCCATGGAGCTCAATTGTAGTTTTGCCAGAAGCCCTGAACAAGGGAGGTTTGATTTCCTGATAAACTAGAGCTGGAAGAAGGTGTAAGGGATGGCGTTCCCGAGGGAAGCTTGAAACAGGATTTGAGCCTCACTGTCTAGGTCCTCTAAGCCCTCATGATGGGAGGTCCCAGTAATGAAATGGGACCAGACTGGGAAGGGTAAGGGCTGACAGCAGCCCTCCCAAATAGGTGGACATGATTAAGAAAAGAATGGCGACATGCTCTCTGCAATTTATTACTGCGTGTTCCCAGATACATTAATAAAGGTGCAGCCTAATTAAAACACATCCATTGAATCTTGTCTTTCTTCCTGTGTGTGGGATGGGACAATGGGAATTGAAGTTATGCAAGCCCGGGGGGATCACACTATCTTTGCAGATATTTGCCATTACTGAAACTTATTTAACTGTTTATGCGAAGACTGATTGCTCATTATATTTAAAAATTTCTTTTCTATTTTCCATACCTACCTCTTAAATGCTCCTGTTCATTTTATTATACAGGTAATACAAACAGCTTTGGACTATTCAAATGACCCACTGGGCATGCCACAAAAAGTATCTGTTTGATAGGGTGGGGGGTGGGGTGGGGACGGATAAGAATGCGTTCCAAAGTAAAATATGGGAATGAGTGGTTTCCTTGGAGTATTTCTTTTATTATTGCTGACTAGCTGAATAGACTGTTATCTCTGTATGATTATTTAAGGCAGCTGGCTTGCAGAATTAACATATATTAATATTTATTCTGTTGGGTAGTTCTTACTGTAATTTGAATTATTAGAATGCTCAAAACTGCTGTATGATAATTCTTTCTTTTTAAAAGTGAAATCTAAAGAAACAAATAGAAATATGTTTGTATCAGACACTAACTTTGGGGATGATTTTTCAAAAATGTAAAAATTTAATGTTTTACTTTCATAATTAATGAGTATGTGATATTAACATCTGTATGTTTTATTAATAAAATAAAGAAAAAATGTGCAAAAATGCTTTAAATCAGTACTTTTAAGAGTAAGATTTCCTCACAGGCATTCCACCATACAAAATAATAGCTGTCCTAAGGCTCAAATTCTGTTCTCAGAATCACGTGCCAGAAGTCACATTGAAATCAAACACAGAAATTATTTACATAAACATTGCTACCACAATGCTAATAAATAATAATACCCAATCAGCTAAGCAGATAATTTGGCCATTTGCAATCCCATATGTTATTTGTATTGTTTAAGTATAAAGAGGCCCCATCACGTACCTAGGCCCCACTGTGCTAAACACTGGACACACATAATTAACACATGGTTCGTGGACTGAAAAACTAAACAGGAATATATTGGGGTAGGGAATTGTTTTCTTTGCTGTTGTTTGTTTTTTGTTTTATAAGAAGAATGTATCTATCACAGTGTTTCTATAAAAGCAAACTACTAGACAGATTGAATGACTAGGTTTACAAATAAAGGCTCAACTCCAGTCTTTATTAAGGAAAAAATCCTGAATAAAGGTTGAGGATTTGGCCTGAGGGGTTAGTACTTTTGATTGAATAGATAATAAGTCAGAAAACATATACAATTTACAATTTTCACTGAGGGATTCTATAAGTCCCTCTGAAAGAAAGACCATCATATATACAATTTACTATCATATCTATTCCAGTTACATGTTACTATTACACTTGTTGACATTAATGGTATTTTATGGAGATAGACCTCCACAGAACTTCATTTCAGTGTACTGATCATACTGATAAATTATCACTGCCATAATAAACAGACTTTGGGTGGCTTCCTGGATCAAAATGTAAACATCCACATTAGGCTGATGCCAGGCATAATGGGGTTTCATACTACAAAGAAGGTATAAAACCAAAACTTTTCCAAAATATGTGGTTGGCCTAAATTTTAATATACAGAACAGTAAAAATTAAAGAAAACGCATTGTAAAATATTTGGATACTTTGTAATTCAAATATTACTCTGACATTAAAAATTAAAAATAAAAATTAGCAAATTACTTTTCTGCGTCAACAAAAATATATTCTCAAAGGGATGAAATTCTGTTCCCATTGACTACAATAGGGCCAGCATTTTACCAATGATATTTAAATTAAAAACTAGATATTTTTCCTAAGGATTGGTGCTTGGCACATCAACTTTTTTTTCCAGCTATGTAAATATATTTGGATACAATAAATGATTATTACTTTGGAGCCAATAGGATGAACCTGTACTTTTAAAATTCACTAACTAGATGTCTAAATCTGCCTTTTAAAAATTCCATAATAATTAACATCCACTGATTCTGAAGAAGGCAAAATATATTTCATGGATAAAAGGATTCTAGCTCTCTTACAATCATAACTAATAAACCAATCCCTTAAGTACTTATTTGCATGAAAGGTCATAATGGGTCTTGAGCTATATTATTCTACTAGGAAATTTCAGAAGTACATAAAATCTATTAAAACAAGAAGTTATAGACACAATAACAGATGTAAGTAACGATATGTTTGTGACAGAAAGTTGCTACGAAATCTTGAGTTACAGAACTCAGGGTTGACACATTAATCCAGGTTCTTTGGACACAGGATGCTGCTCTTCATCTTCAAGTAGTCTGCTTCCTTGTCTGAGAAAATTATTTGCATATATGCAGAAACATCTGTGCACAACAGGTTGAATAAAGAAGCATCTTTTACTGAATAATTTATAATTTTCCTACATTTGTTCGTTTGTCACAATCTTACTGTTACTTAAATAGAAGATCACTGTGTGTTAATTATAATGATCAGAAATAGTGTATATACTGTATTTGTTATCAGAGTACACAGATGGGGTTAAATATTTAAGTTATACCAATTTTGGCATGAAAACATAGCTGTATCCATGTACTTACTGGAGATATATGTACTTGATTTATGCTTAACTGGTTCTCCAAATCTTGTACCTTGTTTTTCAGTTCTATATTTTCAGTTTCTAGTTCTTGAATCTACAAAACAAACAGTTATTGCAATAGCTACTGGGAGACTCATCCTCTGATATGTCTAATTAAAGCTATAAATCATGAGTAACATTTTTATTTATTTATTTGAGATAAACTTTTTTCAACAGTATAGCTACAAACTAATTACCAGAAAGCCTAGTAATTATGTTTAATAATTGACAGGAATGGCTCATTTTATTTGAGAATGTAATAAATTTCTTAGGACTTGTGAATTTTCAGGATGATGGAAAGATGCATATTGTATATTACTTTGTAGGTTCTTGTCCTTTTTTTGTGTGTGTTTCCAGAGTCTTTTAATAATCTGCTGTTCTTAATACAGAACTACAATTTGTGTTCCACCATACTTCATAAAATTTGTAAAAATTATAGTAATATATAATTTTCATCAAGATATGCAATAAGTATGTACGACTTACTCTTTTCTGTAATCCTGCAATCTGTTTTCTTGTTTCAACATCCTTTCCTCCAGATTCCAGAAATTTCCTGTAAGCCAGGTCAAATGCTTGACCAATTGTTAAAGTTATCTCTTCGGCCTTTTTTATAAGTAAAATATTGGAATTAGCATATTAAGTATTTTTCATTTCACAGGATCACAAAGCATACTACATAATTTATAGTATATATAGTATTACTTCATCCACCGCTGAAATGAAGTCATTTGTGGATAAGCCTAAATGGCAATTTTAAAGACAAACTGGCACAGGTGGAATCACCGTCTGGCCTGGCAACCTTACTCAACTTAGTCATCAAAATTGATGAATGCCACTGAGAAAAAAAGATCATCCTCCAGGCTCTCACCAGCCCCTGTGGTTCCAACCCTCCTGCGCCCATCACTGATCCAATCTGAACTACAGGCATTTTGGAGCTCTTGAGTAATACCTTCAGAAGGAGTTTATTTATACCACCATGTTCCCGCAGGAATCCCAGGTGTTTTTTTTTGGTGATAAAGAAAGATGTCTCCCTTTAGCCCTGTATGGAGTACTGAGCTCTGAACAAGTTTACAATCTGAAACTGGTACACCTTACCACTTATTAATTAGCTATTTAAAAGACCACTCTGCCAAGGTCTTCATAAAATTGAACCTCCATGAATCTTATAATCTGCTGAGGATCTAGGAAAGAGTTGAATAGAAGACCACCTTCTGTACCAGATATAGCCACTTTGAATATGTATCATAGTGTTTGGATTGTGCAAGCCCTGACGATCTCACAGCACTGTATAAATGACATATTTAGAGATATGCTGGATCGATTTATCATCATTTATCTGGATGATATCCTCATTCTCTCCAAGAGTCATAATGTGTGCATTATCTTAGAGAGACTCTGCCAAAACCACTCAAGAAAAGCTTCATAAGGTCACAGTGAATGACTCTGCTCTGGGTCTGATATGTGACAGTACCCCAGTGGGGTCCAGTTTCTCCAGGTACTGCTGATGGAACTCTTTCAATAGGCCTGGAGTATGCATGTTCTCTACCAGTTCCTAAGACCACTCCTCTGGACTGGAGCCTTCCTAGTCCATTGGATGTCTGAACCACTCTTTCCTTTGCTTTGCCACACTCCAGGTAACTCAGCTCTGACCCTCTACTCAATTTGCTGACTTCTGACTGGCTCTGATCATTGACTCTTGCATACATATTCCTGGCTACTTACTCCTGCTCCAACCACTAGGCATGACTGCCCACATTCCAATCTCTCAAAGGTACCCACATAAAGGATGCGTCTACACTTACAAGTTAGATCGACTTAAGGAGGCTTAAGTCGACCTAACTTACTCCCTGCCCACACTGGGTTTTTATTAAGTCGACTTAAGCTGTTCCTTAAGTCGACTTAAGGAAAGCTTAAGTTGACTTAATAACGCCTAGTTTTAGGTCGACTGAAGGCTTAAGTCAACTTCTTAAATTGACTTAAGCCAGTGTGGATGCCCTAAGTCGACTTATTCCATAAGTTGGCCTACGGTGGGGGGACAAGGGAGCCCCGCATGTCTCTCTGGCAGAAGGGAGCGGCGTATGGCTCCCTTCTGCTGGGGAACATGGCTGCCTTGTCCCCAGGGGAACCCCTGCTCCCTTCTCCCCAGGACCCTTGGCTTCCCGGCAAGAAGGCAGCTGCTGCTCCCTTTTTGCTGGGAAGGCATGGTCTGGGGAGAAGGGAGCCACCAGGGCTCCCCAGCCAGGGCTCCAGTGGGAGGGAATCCCCTGCCGGGGTTCCGTGGGCAAGGGATTCCCCCGCCGCCCTCACTGGGGGACGAGGGAATCTCCGCTGCCCCAGCCGGGGCTCCAATGGTGAGGGAATCCCCCGCTGGAGCTTGTGGCTTCCCCATCTTGGGCAGAGCCAGCCGTGCACAGCTGGCTCTCCCTGGGATGAGCCGCTCGTGGCTTCCCCGTCTCGGGGACAGCCAGGCGTGCACAGCTGGCTGTCACTGGGACAAGCCACTCGCAGATTCCTTGTCCCGGGCACAGCTAGCCATGCACGGCTGGCTGTCCCTGGGGGAAGCTGTGGCAGCTTCCTTCTTGGCAGGGAGCTGCGGTTCCCTTCTGGAAGGAACCCACGGGTCCCCTTGTCTCCGGGAGCTGTGGTCCCCTAGGTCTCCGTTGACCTAGCCAGTCGATTTAGAGAATCTAGTGTAGACTCTCTAAGTCGACTTAATAAGGTCACTTTTAAGTCGACTTAAGAGTCTAGGGTAGGCTCTCTAAGTCGACTTAATAAGGTCAACTTAAAGTCGACTTAATAAAGTTGACTCAATAAAGTTGACTTAACTTTCTAAGTGTAGACATAGCCAAAGAGTATTGGGAGGGGAGAGGAAATGCACCTAAGATTAGGAAGTGATCTGTGTTTATTGCAGCCCTCCCTAAAAAGAGGGGTAGAGAGACAGACAGACAAGAAAATAGAAATGAACATAGTGAGTACACACGTTGCTATTGGTATTGGCACTGTAGTATTGCAGATGAATGACAAAGATCACCAAACACATTCTATAAGCTGTAAGACAAAATGTTATAGGATATCTAATAAAGAAAAGAAAGCTATAATTTTTCCAAAGTTGAGAGTTATTTTTTTCTTTAGCTCTTTAGAAAGTCTTTTAAATAAGGCATGTAACAGAGATCTTGAGCCCTTGTGAATATTAAACATCTCTTGCCATTTTTCCTAAGAATATGTGTATTAGCACCATCGCCCTAGTTAAAATTCCAGCTAGACACAGTATCCTTCACTTCCTGTCCTAATCTATTCTTTAATATAGCTGTTGAACATTCTTGAACAGATTCCATTTTGCACCCAGAAGTGACTGCATTTCAGTGATGGATGAAGTGATTCCTCTGTAGCAGCACGAGTGACCAAGCAGAGGGGAAGATACTCGGCAGTGCCTATAAGGAGATGTGCGTGGACCACTCAACAATCCTTGAGCTACTTCACACATTGTGCCACAGTAGCCATCATTCCAGAGCCCGAAGGGAAGGGGCTCTTCTCCCCATCTTGTGTATCAAGCTGGTGCTTGACCAAGGAAGTGAGGCTGGGCACTGGGAAGATTTGTCTCAAAAAAGAATATTGTGCCCTTAGGTGAAAAAGAATTAACAATATGTTTAATTGTTTAATTGTAGATTTTAAAGGCAACATCTTGTAATGACACAATATATCAAGCTGACCCTAATTAAAGGGCTACCCAGCTGCTCATTTTAGCCTCTTCCTAGTACTAATTTCAAAATGGATTGTTTGAGACCCCCAAATCATTGTAAAACATCTGACATACATACTTACACACTTTTCACTGTCAAATACATAGCACAAGTGTTTATTTGACTCAGAATCTTTGCATATGAAGGTAAATATCCTCTTGTCAGTTTTATCATCAGCACAAAATGATATCCTATGAAGCTGGCAATTATGCTGGACTTCCTGCAAATGACAACAGAATAATCACATTTGTTGACTTAAATTTTTAGTATTTTACTGAGAAAATAAATATCCTACACATAATATAAACTTGTTATAAAGGAACAAGTTATTGTAACATGCTTTTTATTGTGACCAATGGTAAAATTTCCCTAATTTTAGGAGAAATGACATTGCATCATTCCATGTGTGTGCCGTTACAAGGGAAGGTCCCCACCCTGCAATGAGATTTGTGGAGATGAATCTGAGCACCTGTGTGGGACACATGAACAACATCTACCTAATTTTATCATCTACCTAATTTGCAGTGAAGAATTCAGAATTTGTTCACACTATTAGTGATCATTCTAGAAAGATAATACTGCTGCATCTCAATCTCCTAGAAAACAAACCTTAAAAAGCAAAATCTACAAGAACAGATGAGAAAGGATGGATGTAGCTGGAATTATTTAGTCCAGAGAGAAGTAACTAAGCATTTAGAATAGAGAGAAGTTGCTGTAAAATTGGATACCAGAGAACAGCAATAAAATTCATTAATGGGCTAGATGGTTACTCATTTTTATTTCTAGTAGAAAAGTGGTGAATCAATACTAGCATCTTAAACCAATAATTCAAGTGGGGAAAACAAAACATGCTAGTAACTACCAGAAGAGACAAGATAAAAGAACAAACAACAATGTATATACATGCATAAGACACACCAGTCTAAAACTTTTAGGTATGTAGCAAATATGATAAATGAGTGACAGACCAGAACATATTATAATAGCTAAAGATTTAATGTGTTTGGGGAAGCACAGGGTATTTGGGAGACTTTCTGTGAGAACTAGTTAGTTGAGGACTTGAACACAGAACTTTTTGTTGGCGAATTATACCTGAGAGTTATAAAATGTGATTTGCTTTCTCAGCTTAATATTTTTGCTGAGGAGCGCAATGGGACGTTGGTCCCACACTAGCCAGTAAGAGTGTGATTTCTCTGGATTAGGGGGACTATTTATGATATTACTTAACATCAATATTTCAAAATTGTAATTCATAAGAGATAGGCCATGCCACGTACCATTAGAAAGGTTGTAATTTAATAAGTATGATGATATTGTTTAGGTCAGTGGTTTTCAAACTTTTTTCCTTGGGACCCAGTTAAAAAAAAATAATTTATGCCCGTGAACCAGCAATTACATCTTTGAGCAATACATTCCAATCGTTTGGTGGTAACAGTAGAGGGCGCCACAACCCACTACCTGAGGGTCTGCGACCCAGTACTGGGTCTCAACCCATAGTTTGAAAACTACTGGTTTAGGTGTATGTGTCATATTTACATTGGAAATTATGGATATGTTTGATGTATCTGTATTTCAACTTGTGTGGTGTTTCTGGGTGACGCCCCAGGGAGGATGGCAAGCAGCAATAAGCTCGTAACGGTCCATTAAAGGAACACAAAGGTTCAATAAGCCTAGGTAAAGAACCTAGGGGCTACGCCTTATGAGTCACCAGGACTTGCCCAGGTGAACCTGGATTCCATCATATTTCGGGAAATTTACACAAGCAGTATGGTAAAGGAACATAAAAGGCAGCTGCACCACTTCCATATTGTCTTCAGTCTTCATGACTGCTTTCTGTCTCTGGATCAACTCATCTACAACTGAAGCTGTGAAACAAAAAACTGAGATCCATCCAAGTACTGAATATAAACCACAGGGACTATACAAGCATGCAAATTCCACAATTCTACTGAAAACCCAATATAAATGGACTTTCAAATCATCTGTATGTATCTAATTGCTTTAATCATATACCATCTCTCACCAAGTTAGTTTCTTTCCTTTTATAATAAACCTCTACTTTTAATTACTAAAGGATTGGCTGGCAATATAGTACTTTGGGTAAGATCCAAACTCATATGGATCTAATAATGTGGCCGACCTTTTGCGGTCAGGAGAACTTTTTTGGTAAAGAGCACAGAGTTGGAATAACTTCTCTCTTTACCGGACCTAGGGCTTGACTTAAGCCAGAGACTGAAATGCAGTAAACAGGATTGTGTGCTTTTGTTTTAGCTTCTTGATAACCAGTGCGGGGAGAAAGAAGTACTGTTTGTGGCTAGTTGGGAACTTTTATTACAGTGTTACCCATCAATGCAGGGAAAATCTGCCTTTCTTTTGAAGCCTGCCCTGCCCTTGGCATTTTCAGTTGGTTACCTTAGGCATGGATGGGTCACACAGGGCCCTATAGAGGCTGCATGAAAAGAAGCCAGTAGGTGAGGGGATGTGCAGAGTGGCCTATATAGGAAGAGCCGGAGGGCAGAACAGGTCAAGGTCTGTCACTGCTTGGTGCTCGAGGAGGGATGCTTGTATCTGGAGTGGGCTACAATCTGGTAGCACCTTGGACAGAGCAGTGCAGGCAGGAATCCAGGGAGAAGAGAAGGAGCTCCAAGCAGGCTCCTGAGACTGAAGAGAGTGCTGTGGTTGTAGTGCAGGGGTCGGCGACCCCTAGCATGCATGCCACACTTGGCACCCAGCTCCGCTCAGGCTCCCCCTGCTGGCCCCACCCCCCAGCGCCACAAGAGCCAGGTGCCACAGCTGCAGGCCCCTGCTGGCCATGCTTCCCCACAGGGAAGAGGAGCCACGGCATGTGCAGCTCCTGTCTCCTGCTGGCCCCATCCTGCTGCTGGGGAGTGGGGCATGCAGGGAAGAGAAGCCGCAGCATGCTGCACACACAAGTCATTCTGTAACACAGGTGAGGCTTCACTGCTGTCTTCCTGCCTGAAAAAACTGAACAGACTCCATCATATGTGCACTTTCATTTCAAGAGACTTTTCATTTCAAGAGACTTTTCATTTCAAGTTCCCTCCACCAAACTACCAGAGTTCGCATGCAACCGTCCTTTCACAATATCTACAATGACATTCACACTCTCCTCAGCATCTGAGGAGAACAGAGGTTTCCCTTCTCTGAAACCTGTTTCACTAGGCTTAGCTAGCCTCTGTTCCTCTCTCTCTTCCCCCCCCCCTCTTGGCACTTCCTTCCTGTATCTCTTTATCTGATATAGGCTGATGGGCTAATTGAATCATTATCCAACCCAGCCCACCAACCTGATTTAATAATTACCCCATTCAGTATTTAAATGAGCAGTGTGCAGGTTCCTTAGTTCACTTTGTAGTCTGTGACACACACATTAAGTAAATTCTTGGAGTGAGATATGTGACTGTGTGAACCATTACTTTTGATGAACGGGACTAAAAAGCCCCCAAACTACTGCCCAATATTTTCTCATGGCCTGAGTTTTGTGTTGACTGGGAATAAAAGGAACTGCGAGATTGCAGGAACAATGTACTTCCCTGGGGTCAAATCTGAATTTGCATCTTTAGGGCAAGGACCACCTCTTACTATGTGTAGGAACAGTACCAAGCCCAATAGAGCCCAAGAAATTAAATTTAATACTGTATTTATTTAAAAGAATGCTAGTTTAGCAAATGTCCTCAATTCTTCTGAATTTAAGCATGTAGTTTTGGAAAAGGATTTTCTTGTACAGAAGTCTAAGTACCGTGGCCATTAGGAGAATGTTAATTGTGAAATCAAAATAATTACAAACAAGAAAAACAATAATACAAAACAAGATTAATTTAAAATGTAGTAGGATAAGTTTGGGAATTTGATATTTTTTTTTAAAATGCAAGCCGGAATTAATATTTTTGCCATTAAAAGGCAAGCTATTGCTGCTTACAAGGTGTCAATGAGAGTGCTCTTAATTTAAGAGATCCTGGCAAAATTACAGAAATAGAAAGAACATTAGAGATCCTAGAATTTTTTATTTTTCTCAATAATCCTCTTGTTGGCATTTTACTTCATCTGGCTGGTTGCATGGGAAAGCAGTACCAGCTATACAGCGAAATATGCAGTTGATATGTGAGCTATTATGTACTTTAAAAATGTGTGGATTCCTGTGCACTGATCACAGATTGCTGTAACCTCAGCAGGAGGGCACTCAGCATCTCACAGAAAGAAGCCCCAATAACTTGCTTAAGACCACAGAGCAATAGCAGAACAATATTATACCACAGAACTTAAGTCTTTCAAGGATTTCTCCATGTTTTCAATCTCTCATGTTCCCCTTCCCAATCTTTACACTCTTTCCACATCTCTACTATTGAACATCTTGTCTCCCCCAAAAATCTCTCACATGCTGAACTGCGGCCTCTTCTGCAGCTTGCTACAAAAATCATGTTAAAACTATTTTTCTCATTTAACTCCTGGCCAAGAATCTTAGTCCCATCCTTTTCCATTCTGCTCATTCTCTCTTTACCATATCCCCCCTAGGTTCTCACTCTCTCCTTCCTGGTTGCTCTCATTTCCACCTGTTTTCTCTTCCCCACCCACAAAGCTCTTTCCCCTTGCTGTCTCCCCTATGCTTTCTCTTTCCTTTCCCATGTTCTAGGTTCTTTTCCTCTTCCCTGACTCCCAAGACATGCTCCCCATCCCTTCCCTCTTGGCTCTCTCAACCATTCAACACCCTGCCCACAAAGCTCGCTCAGCTCTCCAAACTTTATCCTATACTCTCTCCATCCATCTCCTTACCTAGATCAGTGGTTCTCAATCTTTTGCAGGTCATGACACACTTGGTGGCATTTCGGGAGCCTACAGGACACATCAGCCCACCCTTTCCAGGCCAAATCCAGTCCTCTCCCCAGCTCTCTGCGACACTCTTACTATTGTCCGGTGATACAGTAATGTGCCCCGACACAGTGGTTGAGAACCACTGACCTAGACTAGAGATTGTCTCCCAGTGCAGCCTCAATGTGCAGGACAGAGGAAGGGACAATTCTGTGCAGCGATTGTGAGCTGCCCTGAACTCCCCCTAAAGGAAAGGAGGAAGGAATTCCATATTGTGTTTGAGGAGATAAGCTACAGTGGGAGGGAAGGAAAGGTTTATTTTCCCTTTTTAATCTTTGGATAAGTAAATTAGAGTGGGGAAGCACCAGGGAAAGAAAGTGTTGAGCCAGGCACTCCAACTTTAAATATGGTTCTGTCAATCAACCTCCCTGGGCAAGTTATTCCGAGCCTGACAGAGATTGGGATCCAGGAAGTACTGTGTGATAATCTTGGTTCTGCTGTCTCTGTGTGACCCTGAGTAAGTGATTTGGGGCTTGATTCTGTGAGATTTTGAAAGCATCCTGCCAGGTACTTGGCATCTTCACCTCTCATTGACCTCAGTGGGAGATACATCATCTCACTGAACTGGGCCCACTCCCAGCCTCTGTTTCCCAACTTTTAAAGTCAAGGTTTGTACAACACTGTGGAACTGCTACATTATTTGGGACAGAGGTCATCTTTCTGTGTTTGCACAGTATCTCCCAAAATGGAGTCAGTGAAAAGAGTTTCCTTCAGCTATCATTACTCATTGTATTCAGTAACACAATTTAAATGAATTATTCCCAACAACAACAGAAAGAGAAAAAGCTATTGTTATAACATCTGAAAAAGATATTCATAAACCTCTATAAAAAACCACTGTACACGCTGATTAAAAGTGAGTTCAACTATTTATACACATAATACAAATGGATAATATGTTTGTTTTGGAATAAGTTGCTTATCCTCTATTTACAGAAAACACAATAAATGTGTTTCTTTTGATAGTTGTCATAACATTGCATATGTTTTAAATCCGTTTTTTGCTGAATTGCAAATGATAGCTTAATTCACATGCAATTTTATTATGTAGTGTTAAGAAAACAAAGGAACAAGGTACAAAAACCCTATTTGATTTCTATTAAAGCTTGTTATAACAACAAATTCAAGAGTTAAAAAATGTCCTATTCCCTTAGTAACTTGTGTCCTGCAGTTTTCTGTTAATCTCTTGCAGGAAGAACGATAGGGAGCTTAACATTTTTTGGCATTTAAAATTGTTACTTTTTAAAATGGTTATAGCTAGGATAAGGATTTGAAACCCATTTGCATCCTACAATGCCACAAGAAAGATACAGAACTACAATGATGTCAACTTAATATTATTTTTTCTCCTGCATATCAACCTTGTACCCATTGTCATGTAAAGGTTTTAGGCAGAAAGGCTTGTAAGTAGAAATGCCATTGAATTAAAATTGGCTATCTACAACTACAATATTATACTGAACTGCAAATATTTATCTTAAAAATAATAATACAAAACACAGCAACGTATAGGGTTTATTGACATTTTTAAAAATTAATGATATATAAGAGATTTTAAAATTATTTTAGGATGTTGAAAATTGTTGCATAATTAGACCTACAATACTTCTAAATTCAGTTTATGGGCATTTAAGTCATTATTCCTTTTAGAATTTGAAGGGAGTGGTTTAGTTTAGTTGAGTTTCGTTTCTGTAAGTCAAAATACTTTTGCAACCAGGATAGGGAGAAAATGAACTACAATACCATAAAAGTTACAATTGTGCCCAGACTGAACCAAATCAATTGCTATCACTGTTACAAAGCCATACTTATAGCACAACTAGAATTTGGAAGGCTTCTGAGCAGAAAAAAAAAAAATCCCAGAAAAACAGGTTGCCCTTCAAAAATAGTGGAAGAGAGGTGGCAGAGCAAATATAGATGTGTTACAAAGTCAGCTACGAAAGTTGATATGCAATATTTTCCCCCATAAAGTAGTCAACATAAGTCAACACAACTTATAGCTGCTTAAGCTATTTCTTACTCCACACACACCCTCAAACCCAAGGACACAGGAGGGTTGGAAACAGGTGTTAGGGGAACATGGCTGTTCTACCATTCCTGTATTGCTAAATGGAAAGTCAATCTCAGTGTAGTCTTGTTACAGAAATTTGAGCATTCCTATGTTCTTTATATTTAGAAAACCCATGATAAATGTTGTAAAAAATATTATTTATGGTAATTAGCATAGGTGTTATTTTAGGTTTTTTTTACAGTTGTTCCATGAGCAGGGAGTTTTTCATTACAAGAAATTATTAGAAGAGAGGTTTATAAAATAGAATTACTAAATCAATGTTGAATTAACTACTGGTGTAGCAAACAATTATAAAGCTAAGTTTCTTACCTTTGTTTTTGGATCTAGAATTTTTACACCATAAATCGAGATCTGTAATTCAACTTTTGGGGTTTTCTGGCCTTCAGATTTCTTGATATGTCTTGCAAACTGTAAACAGCAAGAAACATCAGTGTACCATGTTACAATTTATCTTGTTTAAATGGGCCCTGCCAACTACTCCTTAGTGGTTTCCTCTTTTTCCCTTCTTCATTATTTCCTGTTTGTTTTGTTTTTTTTAAAGTTTTTTCCCTTCCCTCTCCAGAATGCATTATTTCATTATCAATACCCACAACACTTAAAATGTGGTGGATGTGCAAACTACAGTAGTTCTCCCTGAAAATCTTGCAAAGTATTCATACACTGCAGTGTGTCCTAATTGGAGTAGTGACATTTTTACGTGATACCATTGTACGGCTCAGCCTGTGCACCAGACTCCTTGTGAGAGCAACCAGAAATATTCACATATGCACTAATTCTGTATTCGTTTATGTTCCATAGCTTGGCTGATAAATATGTCATGTCTTCCTCATAACTCCTGAATGTTGCATAACAGATAAGAACTGTTTCTGCAGTTTGCTACTGTCATCTGCATTATCAGCTATTAGATGTTTCTTTAGCTATCTTTTTGTTTGTTCGAGTTAACAGTAGTCTAAAGAATTACTCCTTCCATTATGGTGTGAGTTCTTCTCCAGATCAAATCTTTAAAACTCTAGTGTGAGATTTGTAAGAGGCGAATGACAGTTATATAATAAACTCTCACTGATAGTTAGGTGAATTTTATCTGTGTCTTTTAAAATTTCACATTCAAACTTGCTTGCACTGATAAGCAAGTAAAAAGGTCCAGCACTGGGCTCAAAGAGAGAATGTAGTTTGTTATCATAGATTCATAGACTCTGAAGCTATGTCTATACTTGGCCAAATAAGTCGACTTAGCATGTCTACACTCAAAAATAAAGTCGACTTAAAGGGGACCCTGCCAAATTGACTTAGAGAGTCCACACTGGACGCCTAAGTCAACTTCTAGGAGCTAGGTGGACCTGGGACTGGTCCACGGTGGCATGAGGGGAACCCCTTGCCAAGTGCCAGGGGGCTTGTAATGGGATGACCACAACAAACCCACTCCAAAAAAACCTATCTACTTAGCTTCCTGCCAGTTGTTGGGGAAAAAGCTCCAAAGGTATAGTTTTAATAACTTTTCTTGTAACCTCATATGCATGTCCTGCAGTACGGACAGGCTTACTCCTATTTTCCCAGTTCTCCTTTCTCTATTTAAATATCTAGTGCATAAATCTCCACTGTCTTTTACTTGCCACCTGGACAATGTGTGTATAAAATGCTATCCCTATAATCTGGTAGCAATTTTTGCACTTGCATAAATGACTACATAAGGTTTAAGGCAGTGGAGAACTAGGACATTCAATTTCCTATGTCCCAATTCATTGTCCAGTTATAATATTTCATAAATACTTTGTAAAGTGCAATTTGATAAAGATCTGTACTGTTCCCTCTAAACTAGAGCTGCTCAGAAAATGGGCTTTCCCCATAGAAAATTTTGACCAAAAAAGATTATTTCTATTTAAAAAAAACTCTGAAAACCAAAAATTTCTTTTTTATTTTGGCCTAAACGTTTTTTATAAATTTTTCAATGAAAATTCAAAATTTTCCACAGAAAATGGGTTACTCCAAAAACATTGGCTCACCAAACTCCATTTTCCATCAAAACACAGTTATCATGTACATTTTTCATGCACCCACACTCCCAGTTCTTACGAGTCTGCAGGTGTATCAGTGTTTTCTTTTTGAGAACAGGCATTTTATTAATACAGATTTTTTCTAGACCTTTATAACGGTTATGATATTTTCTATTTCATTCCCATATTTTCTTATTTATTCTCTTTTTTTCCTTCCACTGCTTTTTTTCATATGTTCAGTTTAACATCTTTATATTCTAAATCTCCTGAGGCAGGAGTTGGTCTCTAATTATATATTTGAACAGCACTTAGCATAATGGGTTCCTGATCCTGACTGGCTCATCTTATGGCAATTGAAATAAAACAAAAAACTATAATAACCTAGCTTAGCTGGAAACCTAGCTGGATAGTCTCTAGCACTCCCATGTAGCACAGGGCTCACATGACCATGACTATTCTACAAACCATTGCAGCTTCCTGGAATAGGGGTTGTGTACTGGGGAAGTTTGCACTTCAGTCATTCCTGGCTCCTGAAATGGCATTTTGGAGGCTATTGCAAATGGTGCAATTTGGAGCACTTCTCCTATCTCTTATGTCCCACCTTTACCTGTCCCAAAAGCACTACAATGCTCCAAAGAGTTGATTCTGAAGACCTAGTGCAAATATTCTTTTCCCAGATATTCGCCCTTGTATTTTTCTTCCCTCTATCTTTCTCCGTTTGTTTCTGTTTCCTTTAACTGACTTTACCTGAAAAAAGCCATATTGAAATATCTATCCAACTGTATTTTTCTATTTTCAGCATGTATTTAAGACAACACTCTCCCTCACCCTCTTTGTAGCCTGCACACTAATAAAATTCTTTAAGAGGATAATCATTTGCAACCTCATATTAACATCAAAACAGAAAGGGGGAAGAACACAGTGGAGATCTTGGAGCAGAACCTGTCCAGAAATTGATTCTTGGCAAGGTTAGCAAGGTTCATAGGTTAGAACTTAAAGTTATATTGATTCACAATATAGTTTGGGACAAAAAAAGACATCTTAAAACCTGCACAGAAGATCTACTTTGAGAAGTACGGGATTATACAATGATTAAAGAAAATCAAATGCCAAATCAAACTAATATAATTTTACTTAATATTTACTTTTCATTTTATGGATTTAATTATAATCCCCAGAGCCTCATGTTTTTAAAAGGTGAAATGGTTCAGTTGTTAGCCTGAGACTCAGGAGACTAAAATTCAATTTTCTGCTATCACACCAACTTCCTGTATGAACTTGGGCAAGTCTCTTAGGCCATGTCTACATGTACAGCTGCTGTAGTGCCTCTGAATACACTTTATGCTGATGAGAGAGAGCTCTCCTGTCAGCATAAAAAACTACCTCCACAAACGGCAGGAGCTATGTTGGCAATAGAAGCTCTCCTGCCCACATAGTGCAATGCACACTTATGTCAGTGTGACATATGTAGCTCAAGGGATGGTTTAGTCACACCCCTGAGAGACATATATTATGTTGAAAAAGGCGGGAGTGTAGTCCTATCTTAGACTCTTTAATGAGAGCCATGAATTAAAAACAAATCCTGTTCTCACTTTAATTTTAGCCCAACTAGGGGCCCCAATTTTCATCTAATTCTCCTCTTTTTTACCTAAATGTGGAAAGAAGATGCTTCTCCCAATCCTGCCATGACAAAATCAGCAGGAGATAGCAGAAGAGTTTAGCCAGACTGCTGTTGCTGCTTCATTATTACTTATCATTTGTGGTAGTGACTAATGGCCCCAATCAGGGATGAGGGTCCCCCTGTGCTAGGTGCTATAAATGCATATAATGGAAAAAAAAAGGATTTTAGAATCTAGCCTTCGAACAGCAAGAACTGAAGAGGAGCACCCAAGAAAGGACCAACTTTGGATGCCTTAAGATATAGCTGGAAGGGAGTAAATTTTCTCCAAAATCTACCAGCTACGTTGGATAGAAATCAGAGTTACACTAGGCCTACAAGAATATATATCTGGCTCAGGAAGCATAAGACATCTGCCAGCTTTAATAAGAGGGCTCCACTACTGAGTGTGGTATGGAAAAGTACTGCAGGACTCTCAGTCCTATTTCCTCTCCTCCAAATGTACAAGATCCACAGGATGGCAGCCCAGCAGGCATGAGGAGCCAAGGGGCATGATAGTAATGGAAAGCAAGGCAGTTTTCTATGTTGTTCTTTCCCTTGCCTTACCATTTGAGGGTCTCCTGAGGTATGTGTATAGAAGTCTTCTCCTTAGACTTCTAGCAGATGCATCTCTTCCAGATGCATGAAGAGGATTCTTTTTCTCTGCTCCATAGTCTGGCGGAACACTGTGGTGGGCCATAAGTGTGTGTTTCCAGCCATGTAGAATTGTTGGGTGGATCAGGGATGCTTGTCTCAGGTTGACTTTTGAGGGCTCACTGGGGGGCTTTTTAAAACTCCACATAGCCCTTTTGCTGCACCCATCCAGCCGTCCTCATTTTCACATCTTATTAGACACCTGCAGCATATTCTGGCTCCTCCTTTGCCTCAAAGAACTGATGGATATTGTTGCAGCCTCAGCTGGAACCCATTCTTCTAATGAAACATGCCTTTTCCTGCACCCATTTGTTTCCTGTGTTTATAACACATGGAATACAACAAACACAGAATAGAAATGGTGCCTTTGATCATCCCACTGGTCCATTAATAATTATGGTGGCAAAAGGTGGCTCCTTCTTCTGATTAGCACAGGGAAGATAAAACTGGGTAGTATGTGCAGGAAACACCTCACTTTCTACACCCTATCCAGGGACAGAGGAGAAATTGAGGAATGAGCTTGCTGAAGCTGGGCTTCAAAATAGGTGGTGCCTCTTATACTCTCCCCTCCTCATATCCATCCAAGAGAGCTAGAAAAGTGAACTTCCTGGAGAAACAGCACTCAGGCACTGCTGCTGGGCAACAAGCTGGGAGAAGGAGAACAGAGCAGCCATGATTCCTGGCCATCAAGATCCCTTCATGAAGGCCTTTGGAGGCTGCAAAGGAAAGGCTCTGAAACCAGGGGTGAAATACTTCCAGTTCCTTTCTGTTCCTTCTAGGTGGTTTCACTGCTTTAGCAGCCTGGCCATCCTGAAAAGTCATTTCCCATGAGAAAGGCAGAGGAGTATAAGCAACCTTAGTAATTTGGAAACCCCCTTGTTAGAATGGTTCTTCCCCAGTCAATCCCTGACTAGAATGAATATAGGAGATGAGGGCAGCTTTCTTCTGCTGCCCTTGGAAAGAGCAGTTTGGGGTGGTCAGCCTGACTCAAAGGCTCCCTCCTCCATTGTCTGCTATTTTTCTGTTGTTCAGATGCGAAACCCCTGCCATTTCAATGGCTGACCTCCCCTCCCTTCCTTATTTCATGAGAAGTGAAATGACTGCCTAGGAAGGAGTACTGCAGAAAGAGATCTGGGGGTCATAGTGGATCAAAGTTAAATTGGAGTCAACAGTATAACCCTGTTGCTAAAAAAGCAAACATCATTCTGGGATGTATTAGCAAGCATGTTGTAAGCAAGACATGAAGTAATTCTTCCGCTCTACTCTATGCTGTTTAGGCCTCAGCTAGAGTACTGTGTCCAGTTCTGGCACCACATTTCAGGAAAGATTTGGAGAAATTGGAGAAATTCTAGAGAAGAGTAACAATTAAAAGTTGATTAAAGGTCTGGAAAACATATCCTCTGATGGAAGACTGAGAAAAATGGGTTTGGTTAGTCTAGAGAGGAAAGGATTGAGAGGGATGGGACATAACGGTTTCCAAGTAGATAAAAGGTGGTTACAAGGAGAGAGAAAAAATGTTCTCCTTAACTTCTGAGGATTGGAAAAGAAGCAATGGGCTTAAACTGCAGCAAGAATGATTTAGATTGGACATGAGGAAAACTAGTTAAACACTGGGATAAATTGCCTAGGTACGTTTTGGAATTTCCATCACTGGAGATTTTTAAGAGCAGCCTAGACAAACACCTGTCAGGGATGGTCTAGATAATGCATGGTCCTGCCATAAGTGGAGGGTGTTGGAGTAGATGTCTTTACAAGGCTCCTTCCCGTCCAATGATTCTAGGATTTCTGTGACCCCTGCACTGACTGTTATATTGAAGGGTGTTCTCTATTGAATGCCTTTGAAGAAAGACAGAAGGAAGGGAATCAGAGATGTATATCCTGAGTTCGCACATATATCCAACAACTTGTACAAATACTGTGGATGGGCATAAACCAGAAAATTGCAATTGAACTCTGTCAAACTTTGGGTGAGTTAAGATTTGATTGCAAACTTCTTGGAGCCATCTCTACACAAATTTGCTCTCCTAGATGTTCACTTGTCTAGAATTCTGTAACATTCCACCTCAGAATGTTAGAGGTGTTTCCATTACCCAGCCTAGAAGTATTTATAAACATGCTTTGTGGGACACTATACTGTTCAATTTTCTATATTCCTTCAATAATTATGATTTTCATAATCTTGCACCCTAAAATAATCTGAAAACAATGCAAAATTAAAATAACATTCTAACTTGTATAGAGGAAATTGAGTAGATCTGTTCAATTAATGAGAGAGAGTGAGACAAAGGCTTGCTGTCTTCAGGCAACAATGTCATGGTTAAAATTGCAAATGATCCTGTAAAATAATAGAGCATTTAAAAATATGGAAGTGCGCTATGAAACAAAAAAGTGTGGGAAAGTATTAAAAAAAATACATCAGTCAAGAGTGAATTAATGTTATGCTACAGAACATCAGCTCCACCTACTGGTAAAAATCTAATTCTAAACAGTTGTATGCTATGTTTTTGTACAATGTTGGTTTTTTGTTTTGTTTTGTTTTTATTTTAAGGGAAGTATTAAACTCTTCAAGCTATGTGAGTTGGGAGTTCCTAATTCCTGGAATCAAAGTAGTGAGAAATAATAAATTATCATTAAACTCTTCATTCTAACATAAACTGCTGTGACAATGATTCAATAATGAGATCATGTCACACTGACATGGTTTATACTGGTCTAAATACATTAATTTGTCAATATGATATACAAGTCGTGGGAAGTCCTCAACATGTCTCAAGCATAACTCAGCACCCTCCTGGATTAGATCTTTTGTGCAAGATGTTAGTTTCATTTTGATTTAAACTAGAACCACATGACCAAAAATACAATATAATAAGCTAATCATAAATCATTTCATTAATAACAATTCCTCTACTTTCATATGGTCTAAAATGCTTTAAGCATGTTTTTTGTCCTCTCCATATAATGGAATTCTTTTGAAGCTATGATTTTACTGTAGTTATGTTAAATTTGAACTGACATTCTGATTTTTAAAAAGCAAACTAAAAGCTATTTTTCCAAATAAACTCGTTATCTCTATTTTTTGTCTTCAAAGAATTGAGATTCAGAACATAATAGTCAATGCTATTTATTGAAAGTGATGTTAAAAGGGAGTTTTTAATCTACTGATGATTGTTTATAAATAGAACCTTTTCATGTCTGTATGGTTTTCTTTCGTTGAAGATATTGAACAGAACCATACCCAGAACTGATCCCTGTGGGATCCCACTCGATATGTCCTAGCTTGACTATGAGTCACTAACAACTACTTTCTAGGAATGGCTTTCCATTAAGTTATGCACACACTTTATAGTAATTACATCTAGGTTGTATTTCCCTAGTTTGTTTATGAGAAGGTCACAGGAGACAGTATTAAAAGCATTACTAAAATTAAGATAGAACACGTCTTCCTGTTCTCCCTTATCCACCAGGCTTGTTATCCTGTCAAAGAAAGCTATCAGGATGGTTTGACAGGACTTGTTCTTGACTGTTACTTATCACCTTATTATTTTCTAGGTGTTTGCAAATTAATTGCTTAATTATTTGCTCCATTATCTTTCAGAGTACTGAAATTAAGCTGATTGGTCTGTAATTCCTCAGAGTTGTCCTTATTTTCCTTTTTATAGATTGGCATTCTATTTGCCTTTTCCCAATGTTCTGGGATCTCTCCTATCTTCCAAGTCTTTTTAAAAGATAATCATTAATGACTCCTTCCAAGTATTTTTTAAAGATCATCATTAATGACTCCTTGAGTACTAGGGTGTATTTCATCAGGCCCTGGTGACTTGAAGACATATAACTTGTCTAAGTAATTTTTAACTTATTCTTTTCCTGTTTAGTCTCTGATCCTCCCTCATTTTCATTGGCATTCCCTATTTTAGAGATTCAGTTGCTACTAACCCTGGGTGCGTCTACACTTGTAAATTAAGTCGACTTAAGCTTGCTTAAATCGACTTAATTTACCCTGCGTCTACACTACCGTTTCCTTATGTCGACTTAAGCAACTTGCTTAAGTCGACTTAAGGAAAATAAAGTCGACTTAATGAAAATTAAGTCAACTTTATTAAACCTACTTTTAGGTCGACTTTAGGCTTAAGTCAACTTTTTAAAGTCGACTTAAGCCAGTGTAGACGTGGGGTAGCCCTAAGTCGACATAGGGCTACTCCAGGACTCCCCTACTGCCCTCCCTGCTGGGGGGGGAGGCACAGCGGGAGCCTGGCATGCCCCCCCCCACAGGGCAGGGCAGAGCCCTGCCGACCCTGCCCCTATGCCTTGCCAGGGTCCCTGTCCCCCTTTGCCCCATTGTACCCAGGTACAATGGGGCAAAGGCTGAGCCCCCTGGCACTGGGCAAGGGGTGCCCCCTGCCACCGTGGACCTGCCCAAGGTCCCCCTAGCCCCTAGAAGTCGACCTAGGCATCCAGTGTGGATGCTCTAGGTTGACTTTGTAAGTTTCCCCCTAAGTCGACTTTAAATTTAGGTGTAGATATGCTAAGTCAACTTAACTAAGTTGACTCAGTTAAGTCAACTTAGCTAAAGTTGACCTAAATTTACAAGTGTAGACATAGCCCCTTTTAGCTGTTGTGCTTTGCCTTTCTAATTTTGTCCCAAAATACTTGTATTATTTACTTATATTCATTCTTTATAACTTGGCCTAATTTCCACTTTTTCTAGAATTCTTTTTTGACTTTCATATCATTGAAGATCTCTTGGTTAAGCCAGGATGGTATCCTGCCCAACTTCCTATGTTTCCTAAGTCAAATATTTTCTGTCAAGGTCCAAATTTCTTGGTGAAAGTATAGTCAAGATATGGACTCTGGAGAAAATAATAATAAAAAACAAACAACAATAATGATAAAATGTAAATAAAAGGATTTCAGGGTCCATTAATATGTGTCTAGTGGTCCAGATTTGGCCGACAGTCCATATATTGACTACTCTTACCTTAGTACTTGTATTCACATATACCAGTGCAGCTGTGCCACTGTAGCTCTTGAGTCCAAGTCTATACTACAGACTTATATCAGCATAACTATGACGCTCAACAGCATGGAAAATCCACCTCTCCTTAAGTGAAGGAACATCTTCACTTAAGTGCTGAAGCTATGCTGATGCAGCATTTTAAGTGCAGACCTTCCCTTACAGAAGTTGCTAATATGCCAATGGGAGAGCTTCTCCTGCTTGAGTAGTTAATCCACCTCCCCAGGAGGCTCTCCTGTCACACAGTTATTTCTACACTGGGTGGGTAGGTCGGGGGATTAGGTTGGTGTAACTGTGCTGCTACAGAGATGTGGGGTTTTTACATCTCTGAGTGAGGTACTTATATTGATATTAAGTCTGTAGAGCAGACCTGGCCTTAGTAAGGATTGAAGGATTTGCTAGCGCCATGCATTCCTTCTGAAGTGCTGCACAGGATGAAAATGACTGGAATTCAGCAAAGTGCTACACTGAATTCATTAGTCACCTATATCTTAGATTATTTGGTGGTACTTTCAGGAAAACTGATGCAGCAGAGCACTTTCATTTTCAGTCCTGGGCAAGATGTGGTTCTCAGCAATGAGCAGTAAGTCTCATCAATTTTTTGGTTGCCTTGCTTTGTCTTGACACAGGGTTTTTTAAAGCCTGATCAGAGGTTATCAATCACCATGTATGGGTAGCTGAAACTAAATTAAACTATTGATAAATAACTTAGAATTAATAAGGTCCAAACAATTTGTAGAATGTGGTTAGGCATGAAGGTACTTCTGGCAGTCATCTTTCCTAGCAAGAAAATCTCCTAAATATTTGTGCAGAAGATTAGAAGTATGTAAGGGTGGCATATACACAATACAGAAGTGTTTACATACTTGTGAGGTTAGTAAAAGTCAAACTTTTGACATGCTATAAAAATGTTCACAGTCATTTATTTAGCTATAAGTGCTTTACTTGAAATAATGTTATGCATAGGTTTTATCTACATTTTATAAAAATGCTTCCCTACCTTTAGTTTTCTAACAGCATCTCTCACAACTTCTGTACCTTTGGGCTGCTCCACTTCTGTACTGCCAAGAAACTGAAAATATGATTTGTGAGAAAAATGTGACATACTGAAAGGCACAAATTACTGATTAGCTTTGTAAATAATATTTTGGAAACACAACTGTTTCAGCACTTGTTTTGTTGTCTAATGATGAATCTTAATAGAATTTTTTTTAATCAAAGGACATGAAGGCAACAGAAATCAAACTTCTAATTAAAGTAAAAACATCAAAGTTATTTGAAACAGTCTTTGAAACCCATTTTACTTAGTTTGGTCTCATAGAAGTGTATGGATTTCAGATCAATTACTTTCCCTCTGGAGAGTATAATTTTATTCTTTTTCTTCCTTGAAGGACATGATGGAACTGTCTTGATTGGGGGGGGAGGGGGGGGAATAAACAATGCAAGCACTTTATTAGCACCAGTGAAATAAGATGTTTCCAAAATGTGAATTCAACATGTGCTGCCTGTTTGGACTAGGTTGTTAACACTTTCATAAGCACAGAGAAGGATAATTAAAGGGCTGATTCTACTCTCACGTAGTTTGACACTGTAATTACATTGACTTCAATGAAATAACTTCTGACTTGCACTGGTAAAAGTAAGATTCAATTTACATGATAATAGAATATAAATAATTTAGCTCTATATTTTGATAAATTAATGTTTCAAGAAAAACAAGTACAAACATAATATGCAGTGAGTGTCAATTACTCAATGACACCTCACCTAGCTTTTAGATTTGTGAACCAAAAGCACCTTTCCTAAGATCTTTGCATGCTTATTGTTTGGTTTCCAAAACATTGCATGTGCACTGTGCATTGGACGTGCTCAGATTGTATCTGTCTGCTTAAATCAAGTAATTGCATACCTATCTATCAGGGTTTTACATACAATTTCAGGTTTTTTTCACTCAGGTCTGAGGTTTGCATATGCACAATGCTGTCAGAAGGAAAGAACACAAAAGCTTAAGATGATGATTTAGATGTGAATTTTGGGGAAAATTTAAGAATAATCATCAAAGAAACACATGTATACACTTACTCTAAATCTGAACAAAAAGCAGCTTTCTCTGTGCAATATTTGATTTTCATTCAGTTGGACCAATATACATAATGCACAGAAAGATGTACGGATTGTAAATTTAAAGTTACTTCAAAGCAATTCACAAGCTGATCATGTTACAGGAGTCTTCCAATATTCTCCTAATTCCCTAGGGTGCTTGATAAAAATTTCATTAAATTTCTTGCTACAGTACAGCTACTGTACTTAAAGCAATGTACTTTCTCTGTCATCATTTAGAAGAAACTCTGGCACACCTGTATAAAAGTTTACCCACTCCATCGATAGATCTTATAACAAACACCCCAGTTTCACTATAAATCTGCTCCTGTCGCCCGAAATAGAATGTTCCATCTGAGTATAACAATGTGTAGATCAAAACACCATGCACATCTGTCATCAACACTCAACATTATTATAATATTCCACTTGGGAGATGGAGGTTTTGCCATCGCAAAAGGCTTAGTGTTCTTCTACTATGAACTGTTGGCATACTCAGTGCATCTCTTGATGTCTTAAAAGAGAAGGCAGGTTCTTCCACCAATAAATGACACTCAGAGAATAATTTTAAAGAGTTCACACGAAGGAGAAGTATATGTCTCCTGCAGTCTTTTCTCCCCCCTCTCTACTGATATCCCTCCATCTCGAAATATAACCAGAGGCCCCAATGGTAGTTTTCTTTCCATGCCCCAAAGCACATGCATGTGTTCAGCAAAATGTGCACCTTCCTGGGAATAGAGACTTCTATCCCCAGTGTTCCATCCTGCATCTGGCTCACCTACCATCCACAAGTTCTCTTGCTGCAGGAACTAAAACTGGCTCAGGCTTCCAGTAGTTGTGTACCCTCAGAGAAGGAGAATTAAGACCGCTTAGTAGCTCAAGAGCCATAGGCCCATGTCAAGAGAGGATGAAGATCTTTCTATAACCTCTTCTTCTCCCCCTCCCCTGAGCATTGAGTCCTAGACTGCAAAGAGAGTCTCTCAGATTGTACCTTTTCCTCCTTTTCTTTTAGGTGAACAGTTGATAGATAGGGAGCAGAATGGATAGAGAGGACATGTCTGTCTATGTGTGGACAAAAACAATTTTTTGATGCTGTGTGCATGAGAAATGAGCCAACATGAGGGGGCAGGAGGAAGTGGATGGGTAAAAGAGCAGAAGAGTGACTGTAGAGAGGTAAGATTGGAAAGGGATTATGGGTATGGGTATATATATATATATATATATATATGTTTACCAGGAGTGAGGTGTGTAAGTGGGTATTTTAGGATAAGGGTGGCACTAACTCTTATATACATGTGGTAGGCTATTGGTGCAGAAGTCTTTCGTGAGCCTCAGAAGTGTCAGTTGTGTGTCTGGAGGAGGCATGAATAAATGGGTGTGCAGGCATAGGCACAAGGGAACTTCTCTCATGGGTGCCTCTTAATGTTTTTATGTAGTTGCACCTGACATGTCCAAAAGAGTATGGAACTCACAACCACTGGATACAGCTTTAAAGCAAACAAACTTACTATCCAAGTTGCCGTTCACTGATCCTATGTTTGAGCAGTATGGAGCTGGAAATTCTTGCTATGGCCAGTAAAAATCCATGTTATAAGTGCTGTTAATTTACATGGATAGCTTGCACTTAAAGATCCACACTGAATATTCCCCAAAGTAGAAATTAATTGTACTTTTTACTTTTAATAGTTCTCATGTGTATTCCCATGCACTTGAGGGTAGGATGGGTGGGTGAAGGGAGAGGGCCAGACATCTAAAATAGAAAGCTAAAGTATTGCAAGCATAGGATAACCTAACAAACTAATTTAAAAAGTATGTAAATGTAGATTATGCAAAACATACCAAAAACAAATCAATAATGAAGACCATGCATTTCCCAAAAATTACATGGAGATATTTTGTAAGCAATATCAACATTTAAGGAAGATAAATTAACTAATCAGAATTCTTCCAATCATTTGCAATGCAATGCTTCATAGATTAATGTTAGTTTTGACATTTAGCATCACAACAGCAGGTTCTATTAAACACAACAATTTTATACTGCATCTGGAATCAAAGATTAGACATAATAAAGAATGCATCATAGGAAAAGATAGGAAACATTTCATTCTATAAATGTAAAGGAGGTTTATAGTAGGCATGTCAATATTACTCAGGTGCCATGAGAGTCCATAGGCTAATGCCATTATTTACATTGTCTGTATATATTAGCATCCATTTATAGCATTTATAGCATCCACTGATTGTAGCACTGTTTCATTCAAGTAAGTTCTTATATTTATAATAATTTTAGTAAGTGACTATTACATGTTTGTCATAGTTCATCCATGACCTGTATAAATTAACTATATGCTTTTGTCTTCTGGTAAGATGTAAGTGCGAAGTCACAAACTTAGCACTGTTCAACAATGAACAAAAACATTTTATGTTTTTAAGTGTTTATATTATAATTTGAGCTGGTCAACCTGCTGCAAATGATGTACTATTGATTTTTTTCCCCATCAAAATGAATTTACAACCAAAAACCTTGTCACAAACTCAAAATTCAGAAATTTTTGACCAGTTCTAATCCTAATTTAAGCCCCCCCCCAAACCCCCCCCCCGAACTTGACTATACCACTTAAATGCGCATATATGTAGGTACATATTTCCAATCACTGTTTGCCCTTGTTTTCTCTCCCTAATTGCTTCCCTTTTGTTTATCCTTCCCCATTGTTGAGCCTTGTCAACCATCAGAGGCCAATGCTTCAAACATGTACATTCATCTTTAATTACTTCATCATCAGAAGTCCTACTAGTTTCAACAGGACTACTCATAATAGTCAAGTTAAGCATATATTTAAGTGTTTGCAGGTTTGGGGCTTTCAATAGTAACCTCTTTGTGATAACAAACAAGGAGTCTTGGGGCACTTTTAGGCTGCGTCTACACTTGTAAATTAAGTTGACTTAAGCTTGCTTAAGTCGACTTAATTTACCCTGCGTCTACACTACAGTGTCCTTAAGTCGACTTAAGCAGCTTGCTTAAAGTCGACTTAAGGAAAATAAAGTCGACTTAATAAAAATTAAGTCGACTTTATTAAACCTCCTTTCCACTAGATTTAAGGCTTAAATCGACTTTTTAAAGTCAAATTAAGCCAGTGTAGCGGTGGGGTAGCCCTAAGTCAACTTAGGGCTACCCCGGCACTACACCAATGCCCTCCCTGCTGGTGGGGGGGGCACAAGGGGAGCTTGGCATGACCCCAAAGGGCAGAGCAGGGCAGAGCCCGATGTTACGCTGTCTGGATTTAGGGAAGGATTTATGATATTATTTTCTATGGATATCTCATAAATGCTATAATCCATAGGAACTATGTCATGTTTGGTATCAATAGAAAGGTAGTAATTTGCTGTGAATGATTATATAGCTTATGTCTAGGAATTGTATTTATATTAGAAGTTAGTTAGTTAGGAATTTGGTGTTACATCTGTACTTTAACTTGTGTCAATTCTGGAGAAATGCCTTAGACAAGAGGGTGTGAACAACCATTGTCCCCTTAATGGCTCATCAGGTTTCTCCCTTTGGCCCATTGTAGGTGGGAGCTTCCTAACATTAAGGAGACAATGG
>ML685793.1:21226670-21244165 GCA_007922175.1 Pelusios castaneus | reverse complement strand
TTTGGCCCATTGTAGGTGGGAGCTTCCTAACATTAAGGAGACAATGGCTGTAATGTTAAGGAAGCTCCCACCTACAATGGGCCAAAGTGAGAAACCTGATGAGCCATTAAGGAGACAATGGTTGTTCACACCCTCTTGTCTAAGGCATTTCTCCAGAATTGACACAAGTTAAAGTACAGATGTAACACCAAATTCCTAACTAACTAACTTCTAATATAATTACAATTCCTAGACATAAACTATATAATCATTCACAGCAAATTACTACCTTTCTATTGATACCAAACATGACATAGTTCCTATGGATTATAGCATTTATGAGATATCCATAGAAAATAATATCATAAATACTTCCCTAAATCCAGACAGCGTCACACCCTGCCCACATGCCCTGCCAGGGTCCCTGTCCCCCTTTGCCCCATTGTACACAAGGGGTGCCCCCCTGCCACCATGGACCTGACGAAGGCTCCCTAGCCCCACAAAGTTGACCTAGAGCATCCAGTGTGGACATTCTAGGTCGACTTTGTAAGTTCCCCTTTAAGTCGACTTCAATTTTAAGTGTAGACACACTAAGTCATCTTAGTTAAGTCGACTTAGTTAAAGTTGACTTAACAAGTGTGGACATAGCCTTAGAGACTAACAAATTTATCTATTGCATGAGCTTTTGTGGGAGAAAATCCCACTTCATCAGATGCTTGAAGATAGAGAATTTACAGAATGTCAACAAATACAAGTTCTCTATCTTCAAGCATCAGGCACAGTGGAATTTTCTCCCACGAAAGCTCATGCGATAAATACATTTGTTAGTCTTTAAAATGCCACAAGACTCCTTGTTAGTTTCGTTGAACTAGACTGACATGGCTACCCCTTTCAAACTCTTTGCGACAGAGATTATTATTTAATATGGATTTATGCATGCTCTAGCACAATGGGTCCCCAGTCATGGTTGGCACCTCTGAAATAAATAAATGAAATAAGAATAAATAGTAATATGAATTATTTTAGTCATTAATATTAATGTTAATACTTTTACTACAGTTAGCATAATTACTTCCATAGAGGAACTGAAAATAAAAACTTTTTATGATATATCTAAAATTTTTCTTTTCTAAGGGTTTATCCTTTATGAAGTGCACAGTGAATACATTAATGCCTTGAGATTGTTCACTTATATCACTCTGCAGCATAGATGCACTTGGGAGAAAATATATATTTATTTAATCACATTTTCTAATTATATTTGATATTTCAAACTCATAAAATAGTTAGTCATGTAACAGATTTATCCCTAAAAAAAATCCAAACAAAAATGCAGTCTATCATTTATGTCACTATATTTGTTTACCAAATATTTACATGTAAGTTTAGTGCTCAAATGAACATTTAGTAGCACTATGTAAAGTTTTTATCTGTATATTTTAAGAAGCGGAACATTGAAAGCTGATGAATTTTAACACTTTATACATATTAAAGTGTTCGTAAAGTTAATTTACTTTTATAGGAAATATCCTTTTTAATTGCCATTTGCCTTTCTTTCAAATGTTTATTTTCTCCACAGGTGACTCAAAAGCTATGCTTTTAAACATAGGACTCATTCTGATTTCATTTCTTATCTGCAGCTGTATGCATCAAGATTAACTTTAATGAAGTCAATGTATCTGTGAGTGAGACAAGGCAAGTCAGACTCCACAATACAGGTGCTTAGGTTTAAAACATATTGGACAAGGTCTTACTCTCATTGACATTTTATAATAGTATTTATTATTTTATTACTGTTAATTACTAATCTTTTATTTTACATGCAGCATTGACCCATTTTTACATCATAAATATTGAATTTTATTGATATACAACTATATATTGATCACACCAGATATTACGCTTCCGGATACTATTTGTGTTAAACACTATATAAAAATGTAAGGACAGTCCGGGCCCCAAAGAGCTTACAATCGATCAAATTTGCCTGCAAGATAGCAAACCAGGCATAGCTGGGAAGAATTAATGAATACAATTAATACACTATGTGATTCATCCTATATCACTGAAGTCAATGAAAGTTTTATCACCAATAGGAGCAGGATCAAGCCCTACAAAATAAATGTGGCTGAAATGGCTATGTTAGGCATGGAACTAAAAAAGAGGCCCCACCCTTTGGATGGAAATTATTTGTCTTTCAGAATTTGGTTGAAAACTGTTACATTTAACATTTTTGTTTTGGATTCTGCTTAAGCAAGGTGCATTTTGGGCCCAATCCAACTTCTATTGAAGCTAATAGAAGTCTTTTTTTAACTGAACTTTTTACGTGCCCAGCCTATCACATGTTAGCATATTAAGGAGTTATTAATAAAGAAATAGTAATAATGCCTAGACCTTCAACAATATTTTGTCCATAATGGCTAACTTCACTAATCTTTCTCCACTGAGGAAACACTTCCTCTCTCTGACACTATACTTCAGATATAATTACACATTTTACTTCTTTAAATCATTTTTACACTTAAAAACTATCCCTCAGAATCTTCTTTTTTTCTATGAAACACATTTTCAAAGTATACAATCCTGAAAAACAACTCTTTAATAATTAACACTGATCATTTAAAAAGATGATGGCACTATTAATGATAAAATTTGACTGATGGACTGTATTTTAGGTGTATTTTAGAACATTAAAACTTTAAATTCCACTTTCCCAGTAGGGAGCAGTGCAGGATATTTTACTAATGTAATAGTAAGACCTGTTTTCTTCTGTCATCACATTTAGTTTAAACAAAAACCTTTACTCTTTCACAATAACACACTTATTTGTGGTTTGAAATCACTGAATGTTAAAAGTTCTCATTTATCTGAAATTACATGTAGCTATATAAAAAATAAAGTTCCTGTCAAATTCACACAAGAACTAACAAAGAAAAAAACAACAACGTAAATTGTATTGAAAATCTGCTGCCTAAGTCTGAAAAACTGGCTCTTTTAAACAACAGGAAGATGTTGATTTACTGCTGTAAATAAGACTAAATATACTCAAATCTCTCAACACTTCAATAATGAAGACAGTGGGGGGAAAATGGAGTGCTTCATAAGGGTGAGAGAGACATATGAAACCAAACAGTTGAACTGAATTCATCCTAAAAATAATTAGATGAATATATTTCTAACTTGAGAATCATTAATCAAGATACTGCGGCATTAGTGTAGACTTGGGAGTGGGGTGTATTGCCTCTTGGGCTATGACTGTAACCCCCTCACCTCCCGTTTTTTCACTCCTGTGCCACTCCCCCCTTATAATTGTCCTGCAATCAGTTCCACACCTGAGATAGCCTACCTGTTTACCCCATTGGCTAAAACCTTCGTTGGGCTGTTCATGTGCATGGGGAGTCCTAGAGAGCCACATCTTGCAAAATAATCAACAGGCAGGACATTTGTTTTTCTAAGTATGGCCGCTATTAGTGTGGCTGCTGTTAATGTGGACACAGGGTCTGTATACCAGTGTCCCGGACACTCAGAAACCCTCTAAGTCCATCTTCTCAAGACTGTGGAAATAAGGACCTTGTTTGCTGTTCCATGAGATTTGCATCATGAATTGAATATAGTCCAGACTCAGTAATAGGGTGTGACGATGTCTCTCTCTCTCTCTCTCTCTCTCTCTCTCTCTCTCTCTCTCTCTCCATTTATTAAAAAGAGAGAGAGAGAGAGAGACTAGTAAACAGCTTGTTTGGGTCAGGAGGACCCTGACTGCTGGGTGCTTCTGAGGAGATGAAGCCACAAATCTTTACATGCAGACCGGGTGCCTCGAGCCTGACTGATAGGTGAGAAAGAATATTAAAGGATGCCATGCCTTGGGAAAGAGTGTTTTGGACATGAGAGATTTTTTGGGAACTATTTCTAAAGAAGAAAGGAAAGCATATTTATTGTTATGAAAGATAAATGGAAAGGAAAAACAGGTGGGTGGTAAATCAGAAAGATGAAGACAGCTGAAGACATTTAAGCAAAAGAAAATAAGAAGGATAAGTAAAAACAGCAAAAGGAAATATTATTTGGCAAACTACCAGAATGGTGAAAAAATAGCAGAAATAGTGCTATAAATTAGATTTTTAATTACTTAACAAGAAAAGGAATTGTCTTGTTTACTGAGAGTGTTGAATTTAGTGTGGCAAATTCTAAATTAAGGGAATATAAACTGGTTTAATTTGCACTTTCTTCTAGGACGAGCAGTGCTGTAAGGATTTTGGTATAACTACACAAGCTGCAATCACTTTTCCAGTTACAGTTCAGAGTGTCCCTGAGCTAGCTTGCTTGAGTACAGTAGCCAGAGGAGGCCTTTGGCAATTGGGGGCCCTAGGCGAAGGCACATTGCGGGGCTCCCATAGGCCTGTGGGGCCCCGTATAGGCCCACGGGGGCCCGCTGTCACCAGCCCCAGCTCCCCGCCGCCATTCCCGGCCCTGCCCCTCCTGCAGCCCCAGCTCACTGTTGGCCCCAGCTCCCCCCCACCAACCCCGAACATAGGGGCCAGCTCCTCCGCCTGCTGCCAATTGAGGCAGACATGGCTTTTGGGACAGGCAAGGGGACCCCTTACAGCTTGGGGCCCTAGGCGTGCGCCTGCTTCGCCTACCCCAAAAGCCGCCTCTAACGGTGGCAGTGAAGCTCTGGCAGTATGGACTTCAATGTGGACTAGATGAGAAATTAGCCACGGTCCTATAGCTAATGTCCATGCTCCTATGACTTCACTGCTATTTATACTCCTGCAAATTCTCAATGAATGGGTGTGAGTAAGTGTATACAGTCTGCGAATCACACCCCTTACTTGTAGTGTTGTTATAGCCCAAGGGAGCCGAAACTGGTACAACTTACATATCAATAGGTCAGCAGATACAGAAGGAAAACCAACCAAAGAGAAAGCACAGGTTAAAGTAGGTCACCTCAGCTCACTAGAATAGGAATGCATAAAATACACCAGCTTTTGCTTTAATTTATATCAGGGGTTGGCAACCTTTGCTAGTCCCTGTGCGAGCCCCTCTCCCCCTCCCCCAACCCATAGCAGGTGCTGGGGGGCAGGGACAGCAGTCATGGTGCATGGTGGCTCTTGCAGCCCCAGGCCCCACTGGGAGCGGGGCCAGTAGGGAGGAGGAGCCCCATGTGCCACTGTGAATAGGTATGTGTGCCAGCTTTGAAACACATGCCAGGGGTTGCTGACCCCTGATTTAAATCTTCATACAACCTTTAGTTCATTGCTTCTCCAGCTACACCTCTCTTATGAACCTCTCTTCCTTGACCAAATTCAGAGGTGATGTGAAAAGGGGTAGATTATGAAATTGCATGTTTCTAAGTGGATATGTGGTAAGGGTGGTGTAACGGGATCTAATTTGGATGTTGTGTACAAGTCAAAGAGAAAGTGTGAATTATATCATTGTAGGTTCTCTTTGATTTATCCCTGAATTTGATCCATTGTAGCTGGGCACACCTCCAGGCTTGAAAAAAAGAAAAAGGGCAAGATGTTAGATTCTAAAATACAAATTTCTATTAGCTGACCCAGCTCATTTGTAAGCAGAATTTATCTCCAAAATTGCCCTAAACTTTATGAGTAATCAAAACTCATGTTCTCATGTTTATCAGAGAGAGAACATTGCATCTATCTGTTAGAAAAGCTATTAACATGATGCACTTAAAAAATCAGATAATGGTGAAGCCATCAGAGTGTAAATAGGAGCAAGAATAACTAACCTCAAAGAAATAACATTAAAAGACACTGTCTGCATTTCTAGAAGGAAGATAAGAGCAAATTAGACCAAAGAGAGGGAAACATTACTTCCTGCAAAGGACAAAGCTTATCTTGACAGGACTCTCGCTACAGAAGATATTGGTAATTAAGAAAACAAAAACTACAGTGCCATAGAATTGAACAGCATTTTACAGATACATTTAAAAAAAAAAAAAAAAAAGAGTCAAAGTTTATGGTCAAAAAGTACAGTTTGACCTTCTCTTTATCACAGGCCACAAAACAACACCCAACTACCTCTACAACAAGCTAACAATCAGAATTAGACCAATGTATTACAGCTGTCAGGAGACTAAACTATCACGTGCCACAGGGAGAAAACAGGAGGGACAGAGGAGCACAAATGCCCAAGGTCCTTCCAATGGCAATGGCATGGAATCAATTTTGTACGATATAACCAGATGATCATGCCCTGAAGATCATACACTCTGAGAACCTGAATCCTACAAATCTTTAGAGCTAGACAGTGATTCAGCTTAAATGTCTGTGAAAGGCAATAAGATCAATACCTATTTTAGTGGCCACCCATTTCAGCTTGTGAGGGCTACCTGGATCTTAGCTACAGGAATAAGAGAATAAGCAGGGCTACATGTAGATTTACTTACTTCCTGGAACAAGCAGATAGGGAATGGGTGGATTGTTGGCTCCACGTAGCTACTTTCTGCCTAGGGGCGCGACTCACTGTTGGCATAGATGAACAGTTCAATACTACTTCCCACGAACAAAGACGAAGCCAGGGAGTAAAATGGCTTAGAGTATCTCTCTTAGGTGTAATGTAGGCATAAGTGAGTGGAGGACTGCAGGATTGCCAGTAGGGCTTCTAGACTCCACTGTAATAATAATAATGGGAAGGCAAGTACGAGAAAGATGCAAATTTCTACAGTAAATGTAATATGCACATTCTGTTGTTGGCTCTTTTTCTGAATTATTGACATAAACTGGCCAGAAAAGATGTGTAAACATGACAGCTTCAGAGCTGGTGACAGACATGAAAGGGGCAATGACTAGGAGGGAGAGAGAGGAGAGATCTCTCCTGACGGTGTCAATTTTTTTTCTGAAAATAATGCCTTCTTAACAATTCCTTGTTATAGATAGTGTCTTAAGTTCTCAATGTCAAAAGTTCTGAGTTACTATTCTCTCTTCACATGATTCATTACTCCTCACTGTCAAGAATTCTTTGCTTTTGGATGTGGGGAAAACACAAACCATAACAAAAAACCCTATCAATGCCAAAAAAGACAAAGCTCCCAAGCTCAATCCTTTGGATTTTAATGTAGACATAAATTATTTTTTTCATTTTTGGCTGTTACATAAGGGAGCAAACTTTTTCCTTGCATGAGTGCACTCCTCTTCCATTTACTTCACTGGGGACTGTATGTGTGCATTCAGGGCACTGGACCCAAATGATTACAGTTTCTATACTCTTATTACAAAACCATCAAGTTCACTACTAACCTGACGGACACATGGCACCAAGCTAACCTTCCGTGTTTTTCCATTATTATGTATCCTCTGTGTAGAGCTCCTGGTATTATTTCAGTGATGACTGACATAAGATTTAGGACAACTAACAACAAGAACTAATTTATAAAATAAACTCAAAATTGATGCTAATGTAATCTGCCTGTCATGTCAAGGCTTGTCTACATGGAGACATAGGCTGTGAGTATGTCTGCCAGCATAGATGAGTACTGGTCAATGTGCATGCTTGCCCAGGCTTTCTGTTGCTGTTCCTAGTGTCTACATTATGCTGTGTGTAATGGTGCAATGCTGTATATATGTCTACCCGTATACACACTGCTGCTATTATTTCACAATGTTAGCACTACTATTTTGGGCAACGTCCCCAGGTTCTGTGAGGGCAGGGACACGACTATAAAAACCACTTTGTATGTGTTGTTGTTACTGTCCCCTGCTTTCACATATTTGCTAAAGCCAGTTGCTGATTATGTCTCCCCTACCATTACTTCCTGCCAATGGGATGGAAGACATTAAGCGCCGGGATAATGTTATCATTCTGCTCCTGATCCTTGCTGTGGGACTAATGGTTATGCAATGGAGTAGGTGATGGGTGAGATGCTGGATGGAATTTGGGCAGAACTTTCTGACATATCGAAGAGAGCTTACCTTGAGGGTCAACGACCATTCATTCATTCATAGATATGGTGAATTCTGCTATTCCCACAGTATATACATCAGTGGATCGTTACTTCTGATGCAGAAGAATCAGCATATGGTATGTCTACATTGGAGCCTTAGGTCGACTTAAGGAAGGTTAAGTTAACCTACAGACTGCTGCGTCCACATTGGGCTTCTATAAAGTTGACTTAAGCGCTTCTTTAAGTAGACTTAATAACACCACCTCTTAAGGTTGATCTAAGGCTTAAGTCGACTTTATTAAGTCGACTTAAGCCAGTGTAGACAGGGAAAGCCCTTAAGTTGACCTAACTGGCCTCCAGGCCCCCTCCCAGGGTTACCCACAATGCACCACTCCTCCATCGACCTAGCACCTGCCAGTGTGGACACAGGCAATTGACAGTGGACTCTCTAAGTCGACTTAACAAGGTTAAGTCAACTTAACAGAGCCTCCAGTGTAGACATATCCATCGTGTGTTCACATGCTTTGGGATGACCAGCACTTCAGAATTTCTAAAGGAGGAAACAGACATTTCTGGAGCTGGGTGAGGAACTTGCACCAAACATCCAGGTACAGGATGCCAGATTGAACAGGGACACCGTAACAGTTTAGAAGTGGGTTGCCATAGTCCTGTAGAAGCTGGCAACACCAGATAGCTAGAGACCCACTGCAACCACTTTGGGAATGAAAAGTACGCTGGGGATCGTGGTTGTGCAACTTTGTAAGACAGTTAACACTGTGATCTACTCTCACATGGGTGTCATAAGAGAAGTTCCAGAAATAATAGCTGGATTTGAGAGGATGAGTTTTCTGAAACTCTAGCTGTGCAGTGGCCATTGATGGCATCTGTAAAACTGCACTTTGCTCATTGAAAAGGACAAGTGAATATGTGAACTGAAAAGTTTCTATTCACTCATTCTCCAAAGCTAAGTGGACCACAAGAGGAGATTCATGAATACAAATGTGGGAAACACTGTAAAGGTTCATGATGCCAGCTTGATGAGGAGTTGAGGGTTGTACTTGAAGGGGGAAAGAGGGACTTTATTTCCCAGAACTGTTATTGTTCTGTATGGTGTTTCTTTATCAACTGTTATTTTGGGGGACCCTGCAACCCACTCCTAACTTGGCTCATAAAACTGTACCCCGACATCAGTGTCCATGGAGAAAGGGAATTCAGTTACCAGCACAGCAATGGCAGAATGGTTATGGAGTGCACATTTGGTAGGCTGAAAACTATATGGACAGCATATATTGTGGAAGTCTTCATTATACAAATAAATAGAGTTGCAATCCCCAATCACCACTTGTAAAGTCATTATATCTCTGATGTCTTACTCTTAGTTTTATATGATTTTACTGTGCTCTTTAACACAATTAGTGACAGCAGAGTCAGGAGTAGGTATTGGAGATACTTTTGTGTTTGCCCTTTAGAAACTGTAAATCTGTCATTAAGATATGGCTACTTTTTATTATTTTTATTTTTTTGAAGAGGTTCAACTGGTATATCTAAAATAGTTGCAGTAATTCCTACCAGGGTATGTTAAGTGTGCTGTCCTGTCTTATGTAAAGCTATGAGTTCTGTAATATCAGTGATATTCCAGACATAGTACTGTATTTGAGAGTTGATCTTTAGTGACATTAAAGGAACATTAACAAATTGAAAACTAATCCTGTCAGGATGCAGATGATGAACTCAAGTGAATGGTGGTGTATTGGAGAGAGCCAGAGAGGAGATGATCAGATTCTAAAGGAGTAGCTTTGTTAGTCTATTGCAGAAAAACAGAGTCCTGTGGCACTTTTAGGCTATGTCTACACTTGCACTTTTTAAGTTGACTTAGTGTGTTTACACTTAAAATTAAAGTTGACTTAAAGGGGAACTTACAAAGTCGACCTAGAGCATCCACACTGGATGCTCTAGGTCGACTTTGTGGGGCTAGAGGGACCTTGGGCAGGTCCACGGTGGTGGTGGGGGCACCCCCTGTGTGCGATGGGGCAAAGGGGGACAGGGACCCTGGCAGGGCAGAGCCCTGTGTGTGATGCTGTCTGGATTTAGGGAAGCATTTATGATATTATTTTCTATGGATATCTCATAAATGTTATAATCCATAGGAACTATGTCGTGTTTGGTATCAATAGAAAGGTAGTAATTTGCTGGGAATGATTATATAGTTTATGTCTAGGAATTCTATTTCGATTAGAAGTTAGGAATTTGATGTTATATCCATACTTTAACTTGTGTCATTCTGGATGAATGCCTTAGACGCGAGGGTGTGAACAACCATTGTCTCCTTAATGTTTAGGAATTTTCCAGGTAGAATGGTCCCAGGGAGTATCCTGATGAGCCATTAAGGACATAAATAATACAATCATTGTGTCCTTAATGGGTCATCAGTTTACTCCCTGGGACCATATCACCTCGCAGATTCCTTAACATTAAGGAAACAATGGTTGTTCAACCCTCCCGTCTAAGGCATTCCTCCAGAATGACACAAGTTAAAGTATGGATATAACTCTTATGGTAATGGTGGTTTTCATCAGTCACTGACAGGAGCTCGTTTTCTGTCCAACAGTTTCCTTATGAGGAGGAGCCTCAACATGAAGATAGATCATTCAGTAAGCATGAAACAGTTTTTACCAAAATGGCTGATGATGTTTTTTCCCCATGTTGTTTTAACTGGCAGGTAGTGGGATTCCTGTGTTTTGTTTTTGGTGCTGAACGGATTAGGATTGTATGTCTGTTGCTCAGCAATTGTGGCTGCTGCTCCTGTTCAAGAAACGGTCTTATTTTATGTGGAAACATTCTGTTTATTTTTTCTAGCTTTCTTAGGCAAGCAGGAGTGAATAGTTTGCTAATTCTACAAAGTGAAGAAAAATAATAAATGGGCAAAAAGGAGTGGCTGTTCCTGCTGCCTCTGCCTGAAGATTATGGAGAGGCTTTGAAATACTGTCTCTATATAACTACATATGACATTTGAGGGCCTGATTCTCATTTAAACTAACTTTACATCACTGTGGCAGCGTACAGTTGCTTTGAAGTGGATGCAAACACAGTTTAGTTTAGAGCTGAGTTGAGTTGAAATGAGAATCAGACCCTATATGTTTATAGAACCTTGAGAGAATCTGAAACTTCCGACTGGATTGTGCAGCATATTAGTTGAAATAGCACCCATATAACCACCTGAAACCTGGCAGCCAGTAGGTTAAAGCCTTATGTAAAGCAGCCTCGCAGTCCTGCAGCTGCCGCTTGCGATTTCAGAGAAAACAGCAATCTGAGGCTTGAACAGCCTACAGTTCAGCAGACAATCTAATTGTGCAGCAAGAATTCCTAGAGGGGAATGTCAATGAGCCTAATTGGTTGCTTAATGCGGGTCTGTGGGAGATGGAGGAATATATACCAGGAAGAAGGAAGGACTCGGAGCAGAAAGGGACACTAAGAGAACTGCACAAATCTCTGATCACTGTTGGCTTCTCAGATAAAACTTGGGCTTCTCAGATACAACTTCCTTTTCACATAAATGTCTATTTTGTTTGTCTCTATCTGCAAGAGGCCTTATTATTCTGTGTGGACAAATCCCTGTGGGTTAGTTTTCTTTGATCTGGAACGAATGGCCATATCTTTGAGTAGTCCATCACATATCTTGTTCCAAATAAGTACACACTGGGGTGTGCAGTACCCTCAGTCCCCACTCAAGTCAGTGGAAACTGAGGATACTCACCACGTCAGAAAATTGCTCTACTGCACATATCATATGTACCATGCAAAGTTAAATTACTTCTAACGAGGAAGAAAATGTCATTTTTAAAAGCTTTAAGAAAGCTTCTAATGAATTTCCGTCTTAACATGAGTCTTCCCAGTTGGATTCATTTTCTCATGAAGAAGCACTCTACTTAATGCTCAGGTCTGTTTAATGTAATAAACTCTGGAGCCACCAAATTGAGTAGTATCATACTTAAAGTCCCTGTTGCAGGACTACTGACAACTACAATATATATTTAGAGGAACTTAGCAACCAACCCTACATTGCTGGCTTGAAAATTCCACTTTAACTTTTTTAAACTTCTATATTTCAAGAGAAAGTCTTTTTCCTGACAATATTATTTCCAACTACTAGCAACAGTAGTGTATATTTAGAATAAAAAAGTTGTGGCTAGGAATGTTACAACCTTATGCACATGCAATACTCTGGGATAAAATGCAGGGTCATATGATCGTGGAGATCCCCTCTCCTCTCCCCCCCCCAACAAATACAATGTAAAACACGGCAGTGTAATTTATCTAGTAACTTTTGTAATTTCTCATTCAGGCCACATAGTAATTGAGCTCTCCCCTCTCCCACCCAAGCAGTACTTCCAAGCATATGAATCTCTCAGTAGCTTCAAACACAGCATGTACCCCCATTTTCTTCATAAAAGTGAAAAAGCTTCCTAAATAGTTTTATATTCTGATATATTTTTTGCTAGATTGAAGACTAAAGACCTGATTCTTCAAGTACCTTGCATTCTGAATAGTTATTTGCATTTGTGTAAAAAGAACATAAAAATGCTTGAGGACACCTTCTTTTCATTCACTTTCATACAGCTAATATTAACTATACAAGATGCAAGGCAATTGGAAAAATCAAACCCAAATGTTCATTTGCTATGTCTTCTGCCATATATGCATCACTCCTTTGCTTCATGTACACGTTGTAATACAGCATAGACATTTACATTGCATCAGTTATTCAGACTGGACCAATTCTTAACTCCTTTCACAAAGCCTTATTGAATTGGGCTTTTGCAAAGGCGTTGTGTGTGGTGGAAGGGCTGGCTATGGAGCACCGAATCTCCACATTGAGGTTTCACCAGTGGAGTCAGATCTTTGTTTATCTATTGGTCTGTCCCCCTGCTCTGTAGCACTCAGAAGATATATTAAGCCCCTTAAATAAATTCTGGTTTGCTCTACTTGTGCTGCAAATCTATACTGTTCTACTGCCTTTTGGTCCTTATTCACTTATTCTAGGGGTTGGGCATTCTATTCTGTTGTGTAGAATTGACATACTACACTGATCTGGTCATTGGTACATGCATTTTTCCAAAAGCTTTTTTTGGCCTCCACAAATCATTTACAGAGCTGAAATAAGGCCAAATGTGGTCCTCTCATAGTATGTTCCCCGTTCATGAACTGAGCGCCAAATAAAAAGAACAAATGTCCCATTATTTTGGGTCATAAATAGCTTTCTGAGCGAAAAACAAACAAAACCACAAGAAATGTAAACATTAGAACCTGCACATGCCCCTAGAGTAAATTTGAACTTTGGGGTAAAACCAGATAACAGGAGTTGATGAAGAATTTGGCTTCGATAAATGTAACAAGCCAAACTAAAATAAAACCAGCTTAGAGCCTACCGAGGATTTACCGTGCATCTAAATAATAAGACAAATGCCAGTAAAATATTTTTCAGTTAACAAATATGGTGTCATTATAATCTTATTAAACACATCAGATTCTTATGATTTTACTTAAAATACAGAAAAGTAAAGATAATGTAAATTAAACACACACACACACACACACACTCATTATACCTTGTTGTGTTCTGGGGAAAGATCACTGTTCTAAATAGATGATTTCCTAATAGTTCCAGTACTGATATGCAGCACAGCTATTTTGTTCCTCCTATTTTTTTTTTTTAAAGTCATGCTGGAAAATTACTTTCAGGTGAATGAAAAATTTTTAAAGATATTTACAGATAATTTTATAATGCTATCAGTGTCAAAATACATATTTTGGATGCAAATTTGGGTCCTGGTCTGAAAAGCTGACCAACACAGGTGGACTTCTCAGCCTGCAAAGATCCTTTCTGACATCCATGAGGCTCTGCCTGAGTGCAGAACATGGTCCATGTGGAGTTCTTGTATGTTTTGAGGGGTGTGACTATATTAAGATTGTAAGGAGCTAAATGCTATCTGTATGCCCCAAAGGACTTTCAGCTCCCAAGGGTCCTCTACTGGAGCAGCTCAGTGGGATCAATCCTTTAGCTTCTTCCTTTCCTGCCTCTCCGGGCTTTCAGCAGCATTCCTTCATCTGTCTACCATCTTCCATTTCTATTTCTAATCATTACCACCTATAGCTGTTTCCTCATCTTTCTATTCTTGCTACTTTTATGCCAGTCAAAACTGTATTGGGATATAAAAAAAAAGTCTCTGTGATGTGTGGAAAGTTGCCGGTTCTGCTATTGTGGATCCTGCACTTCTCTTCCCCATGGTGTGTCTGTTGCCCTTATTTCTGGGCGTTCGCCATCCTGGTATTGCCCAGTGGGGTAATGGTGGAGAAGGAAGGAACCTAGGTCTGCCCTCTACTTTGGGTCCCAGCCTAGGAACCCTAATAGTAACAGCTATGCACTGCTGATAATGCTTCTAGCTCAGATTTTCCTCTGGACTACTTTCCCCCCTCTGCCCTTCTGTGGTTTCCCCAACTCCAATTTTCTTGGGCAGGGTCTCCTCCAATTCTTCTGCCCTGGGGAATCTCTCTCGGTCCTGTTACCCCTTTCAGTAGGGTCTTTTCCCCTCAAGACTGCATCTTTGAGCCAGGTGTTTGATAGGGAACCCTCTCTCCCAACAATCCCCTTCACCTGGCACTTGACATCAGTCACCATACTCTTCCAGTACTCCCACCAGCTCTCCTTCCTCTCTCCCCTGCCTGGCTGGCAAAATGGTTTTTATCAGGTCTCTGGCTTGGCCTCAGGTGCTCCTAAATGACTTCTAGTAACCCTGTTCTGTCCCCTAGGAACAAGGCTCTAACCATTCTGGAGTTCATACAGCTCCCATGTTTCACCCTCCTGCTGCCTGCAAGCCCTGCTGTTTTGCAGATGTAACAGCATACATTGCAACAATATGCTTGAAGCCCCATTCGGTGCCACCACATATATCTTTTTTCTATTCAGCTACTGAAGACCTAGTCATGAATGACATTTAAATGAGCCAATTCCTGGAGTTCTGAGAAAAAATCATCGTGCTTAATAACAGGAAAGGCATTTTCAGCACTCTGTTAGTTCATCTTATAATATCAAATATATACATTAAATTTAATTCCTTAACAAGCCACCACTTATTTCAGCTTTCCAAACTATGAGTCGTTCAAAGCTCTACGAAATATATAGCTCCTTGCTCAGGACTGTAGCACTGAGCACATTATCCCCAACCTTTAAGGACTCCATTGACTCAGATAATTCATTTTCCAATCCAATTTTAAATTCCCCTTATCTAAAATTATTCATGAAACTTACCTTACGTCTTTTCATCATCTTATACCTCCAGCTTGCTTTTATCTTATTTGATCCTTTATTCTTCAGCTAAAGGTGACCTTATTGATCCTACTTCCATCTCAATTACTATTTCTTGCAAATCTTGTAGTTGTCTATCTACTGTACACGAGGAGGAGAAATGCCACAGGTTGGAAGAATCCAAAGGGTAGTATACCAAAAACCCAGTAGGAGCATGTTCCAGCTCTCAGAAAAATCACTGTGAGCTTTGTCACTGATTTCAATGGCACGGGATCCAACATAAAGGCCCTTCAAAGTTGCTATATAAAGATTTAACAAATGCCTATTTTAAAACAAGTTACATCTCTGGAAACCCCTTTTGATGTAGTGTATGTTATCAAAGGTCACAGTATGATAATGTAAACTTGCTGCAGGAAGAGGTCTATTGCCACAATGTGAAAACTTCCACTTGTCTTCTCTGTACATGATTTTTATTACACTGATTTTGTTATTGCACAAAACAACAGAGCATGTCGGAGTATCCTCTCAATATATGGTTCTCTTACATGTTCATTATCACAAAGCAAAACATTATCTTTGGTTTGGCCAAGGACAATAAGATACACAAACATGCAAGACCTCGCTACACATATGCTGTTGCTCTCACAGGTTTCTGGCAGCTTATGTATACTGCTGAATACTCTAGTCTAAAAATTATATACATCATTATACTAGTTGAGGAGAACTTCCTGGTACAAATGCTGGAGGAACCAAATAGGGCCCTTGCACCTCTTGACCTGCTGCTCACAAACAGAGAAGAATTGATCGGGGAATTAGAAGTGAATGGCAACCAGGGCAGGAGTGACCATGAGATGGTACAGTTCAGGATTCTGATCAAAGGAAGAAAGGAAAGAAGCAGAATACAGACCAGGGACTTCAGAAAAGCAGATTTTGGCTCCCTCGGGGAACTGATGGGCAGGATCCCTTGGGAGGCTAATCTGAAGGGGAAAGGCATCCAAGAGAGCTGGCTGTATTTTAAAGAAACCCTCCTAAGGGAAAGGAAGATATTATTCTGATGTGCAGAAAGAACAACAAATGAGGAAGGTGCCCAGCAGGGCTTAGCAGAGAATTCTGCAGTGAGCTGAAACACAAAAGGGAAGCTTACAAGAAGTGGAAGCTTAGACAGATGACTAGGAAGGTGTATAAAGATATTGCTCGGGTCTGCAGGGACAAAATCAGAAAGACCAAAAGGCAATTAGAGTTGCAGCTAGCAAGGGATGTGAAGGGTAACAGGAAGGGGTTCTACAACTATGTCAGTAACAAGAAGATCAGGGATGGTGTAGGTCCATTACTGAATTGGGCACATAACCTTGTGGCGGATAATGCAGGAAAGGCTGAAGTACTCAATGCTTTTTTTACGTAAGTCTTCACAGCCAGGGTCAGCAATCAGGCTATTGCACTGGGCAACACAGAATGGGCCGAAGGAGAGTGGCCCTCGGTGATGGAAGGTCAGATTAGGAACTACTTAGAGAAGTTGGACATGCACAAGCCTATGGGACCGGATGAGCAGCATCAGAGGGAGCTTGCTGATGTGATTGTAGTCACTGGCCATTATCTTTGAAAATTCATGGTGAACAGGGGAGGTCCTGGATGATTAGGAAAAGGCAAATATAGTACCTATCTTCAAGAACGGGAAAAAGGACCAATCAGACTAACTTCAATCCCTGGAAAAATCACGGAGCAGGTCTTCAAAGAATCCATTCTGAAACACTTAGAGGAAAATAGAGTGATCAGGAACAGTCAGCATGAATTCACCAAGGGCAAATCATGCTTGACCAACGTGATTGCTTTCTAAGATGAAATGACTAGATTAGTGGATGCGGAAATAGCTGTTGACGTGACATACTTCGACTTTAGCAAAGATTTTGATACCGTTTCCCAAAGCATTCTTGTCGGCAAGTTATGGAAGTATGGGTTGGACAAATGGACCATAATGTGGATAGAAAACTGGCTAGATCATCAGGCTCAGTGGATTGGAATCAATGACTCAATGTCTAGTTGGCAGCTAGTAACGAGTGGCGTGGTGAAGCATTGAAATGGGTTACCTAGGCAGGTGGTGGAATCTCCATCTGTGGAGACATTTAAGGCCCTGTTAGACAAAACCCTGTCTGGGATGATTTAGTGGGAGTGGTCCTGCTTTTAGCAGGGGGTTGAACTAGATGAGCTCATGAGGTACCTTCCCACTCTAAGATTCTATAATATATATTATAGAATCTTAGAGTGGGAAGGTACCTCATGAGCTCATCTAGTTCAACCCCCTGCTAAAAGCAGGACCAC